>JBBPNN010000370.1:0-28166 GCA_038090935.1 Hortiboletus campestris
TTTCAGAATTATAGAAGCGACCCAAGGTGCTGCGAACACTGATCTCACAGATATATTTCTATTTCATCCCGGCCCATGCGAGCCTTTCCCTTCTCCACACCGACATGCATATTGTATCGTGAGTAGCGCATGACGTGACGATCAGCTTGTTTTTTTGTGAATTGCATTTAGTATACGTTAACGAACAGTGTTGTACGTAGTTGTGCATGTTGGGGAACATTTACGCGCATGGGGTTACATGTACAGGTTAGCTTGGGTATTTGCTGTATGCTCTTTACGAAATTGAATGGTTAGTACTTTCATTTGCACCAGTTACGTCTCAGGTATTGCTGCTGAACAGATTGACACTTGATATAATTTACCTTGTAAACAAGGTCATTGGGGGAGAATTGTGGCTGAGGGACAAAAAATGTCGCCGTGGAAAAATTTTCCTTAAACAAAATTTCTGCCAGTGACCGGCCATACATCTAGTTATTACGGCAGTTGGAATAAGAACATGTAGTACATAGTAGTGGGTATCCAGCCCGGCCATATCCGGTTGACCCAGGTATTATCCAGTCCGGCGTCAAGAGCACCAACGGATAATCGACCGCCCAAGTGCATTGTGCCGCTTCCTCGAGGTTCTTGACCTTGGTTATCTTAATTCAGACGGGTAACATTGCAAGGGGGACCATAAGTCGTCGCCGCTGGCAACATGGTTACAGCATTATGCTTCACGGGGGAATTCTATGCGTAGGTGTTCTTCCATTTGGAAACCTTGACAAGTCTTCATGCATGTATTACCGACACATCGTAAACTTGACCATGCGCGTCTTCACCAATACTTGATAGTGTAACACAAAGTAGTAGAGCGATACGAAAGGCATGATGGGGAATACAAGCAAGAAAAGTCGAGCACGAAAGAAAACTTGAGACTTGATTTTTTTTGTGAGATATACCGAACCAGGTCCTGGCCTCTTCAAGACAGCAAGTAACGAGAAACTTTGGCAAACTTGAAGGCTGTTGGAGGTTTGTCCGCTATGAACCCTTCATTTGTACGTGCCCGACCCTTCGCGAGAAACAGACAGATAAAGACAGGACATGACATATTCAGGGTGTGGCGCAGGTCATCACTTCACCAACGACCGCCATTTTCAGCATGGTTGGAGGAGTTAGAGGCGCCATTAGAAGGGCCATCGTAATCCTTGCGAGGGCTGCTACCTCTCGGCGGGCTTCTCGAGTAACTCCTACGTTTCCTGTAATCAGGTGAGTAACGTCCACTGCGAGCAGGCGGACTACGACGGTCACGCCAGTCACGGTTATCACGACCATAGGGGTCTCGGTCCTTGTCACGGTCATGACGACGGTGGTCACGGTCCCGGTCACGATACGAGTCGCGATATGAGTCACGATATTCACGGCTTGAATATGTGTCCCTGTGAGAACGACGGTGTCCCATATATTCTCCTGGTGTGGGTGCATGAGGACGGTCGGTGACCGAATAGTCCACTCGAATGCGTCGTCCATTGAGTTCCTGCATATGGATCAGCACGAATGAAGGATTACTAACAATACACGTGACCAACAATGCCATTGAGTTCCTGGATGCAACGTGTCGCCTCTTCCACACTTGACATTTTGATGAAACCGAAGCCACGAGAGCGGTCGGACTGAGTAGTCTGGGTTTAGGGTTGGTCACCTCATGTGTACAGCGTGGGGACATACCCTCTGGTCGTAGACAATGGTCACTTTTTCAACTCTTCCGAATCGACTGAATTCTTCATCCAAATCACGCTCCTGGGTTCGGATGCTTAAGCCAAACACACCCAACACCGCGGATGGATTAGGCGCCTGCTTTGGCAAATGAGGTCGAAAAAAGTAGCAAACAGACCACAAACGTACAATGGGAGCATGGGAAGGCCGTTTTGGAGGTGGTGACCTGCGACGGTAAGGGGGGCTTCTGTAACCGTTATTGCTGCGGGCCGGGCTACGGGAGCGAGAACGCGCGCGAGGGGCATCGCGGTCGCGGGATTCCGAGGCAGCTGGCGCATTGTAAGCGTCAGAGTATGGGTCCACTGGAGGAGCTGCAGCTTCACCGTATTGCGACTAGAATCAGAAAAAAAAAAGTCAGGCAGCGCTTGGCTGTGAGAAGTGGAACACACCATGAGAGTTGGAGTCTGAAAAGAAAATTTACGCGTGTTTGTATCCAAGTTGAGATTCAAGTTCAGACTCCGAAAACGTAAACCTTATTTCGTGGTACTGTATAGTTTTGTAAGCCCCCAGTCGTTGCGACGCTCGACATACCCATCAGCACACTTCGGCAAGACCAAGATGGTGAGCCCGTTGTCCCAGACATCGTCCAGGCGTCGTCTAATCGCATTTTCTGCGCAGGGTATTGATCTCAAGGCTCACCACGTCAAGAAGGCCCAACGAACAGCCCCCAAGAGTGAGGATCCTTACCTCCTTTTACTAGTCAAGGTATGCTCGCGTTACAACCCTCGAAATGGTTGATACTGACCATCTCTCAGTTGTACCGTTTTCTCGCACGTCGTACCGACTCGAAATTTAACAAGGTCTCGCAACCGTGACTTGTCTCGATGCTGCAGCGCTCATGTATCTTCCGTCTGTAGGTAATTCTCCACCGCCTTTTCCTCTCCAAAGTCAATCGCCCCCCGGTTTCGCTGTCAAGAATTGTCAAAGAGACGTCTGCCACCCCCGACCTGACCTCCAAAATCATCGTTTTGGTTGGAACTGTTACCGATGACATTCGCCTCATCGAGGTCCCAAAACTGACCGTGGCTGCCCTTCGCTTCTCTCAAGCAGCAAAGGAGCGTATCCTCAAGGCTGGTGGAGAAGCCATAACTTTGGACCAACTTGCTCTGCGTTCGCCCACCGGCTCCAACACGGTACTTCTAAGAGGCAAGAGGAACACACGTGAAGCTGTTAAACACTTTGGCATGGGTCCTCACAAGCACAAAAAACCTTACACAATTTCAAAGGGCCGCAAAGTAAGTCTCCTCAAATCCATGTATGAATATCATCCTTATCACCCCGATCATAGTTCGAGAGAGCTCGTGGTCGCCGAAAGTCTCGTGGCTTCAAGGTATAAGAAGTGCACAAAACCGACACCTGGTTGGACAGATGGCGTGGTGAATCGAGGATATGCAATATGGGTATTGCTACGAAACATTGTCACTACTTATTATCCTTTTCACCTGTACGCCTCATCTATGCATATGGTATATCCTCAAATGCGTCGATACGACAACTCGCTAAGGAAGTAACGAAGCTGTTCTATACTTGCATACATGCAGCATGATGGGTCTTCTATTATTTGTGATAGTAAGGTCCAGGTAGTGGAGCTGTCTGATGAATAGACGCTGGCTACCGCCTCACCCGCTTGCTACCCTAGAAACAATGGTCGATGGAAATTTTTCGTTGCACAGAGCGGGTCACTTACAGCGTCAGCCTGATTGTCATCCATCGCGTCATCCCATTCCCTTTTCAAGTTCGACATCTCTGATTCCATGGGGTCACCCAACTGACCGAGTGTTGAAAGATCTGGGGTCTGGACCCGCCATGTGACTATTTTCGAGTCTTCGCCACCAGTGACGAGGACGTCGTGCTGAAAACTGTCAGTTGAAGAAAAGATAGCGAATCAAAAGATGCACCTCTTCATCCCAACAGAGAGATCGAACAATCCCTGAATGACCGCCAGCCCATACAGAGTGTATCATCCACGGAGCCGTTGCGTCAGATAAATCGTTGCTAGTGATCAAAGCGACGTCTCCTCTAATGAGGTGATCAGACGAAGTCTCAGTCAAACAGGGAAAATGCACTGAACTCGTTGGAGCCGACAAACATCCCAAGTCCGTTTTCCGTTTTCCATGTTGAATGCCCCTTGATAAGATAATCGGTGACCCAAGTATGCCCACGGTCATGCAAGGAGTAGTTGCGAATATCCACAGCCAAAAGTTGGTCCAGCTAGACAGTCCAGTAGGGATTAAGTGATTGTTCATTCGGTAAACGGGACCCACTTCGTTTGACCAACAACTGAATGTCTCCATATCGCTGGCTGCCCAAATGCATGTTCCGCGTGCGTTGCTTATCCATCCACCCTGCGAGATACTGCAGCCCCAGTTTCCGACGTAGAGTACGGCTTCGTCTTCGTCCGCTTCAAGAGCATTTGAAGTGCTGACCAGTCCGTCAGACGAGGTTGATAGTAGCAACTTTTTAGAACTCGATGCTTGTCCACTTTTCAAGAAATGTAAAGCAGTGATATCGTCAGAGTGGGTTGAGCCATGAGAGCGCAGCCGTGCTACTGGATTCCGTGGATCCCTTGAAAAAAAAGAGCGACAAGTGAGGTGCTTGTGGGACATTCTAACCTCAATGCATAGCTGACCAGTACATGATGAACGCATCCTCTTTTTGCAGGTCAGTTCCTGCAGCAACGAGCGAACCGTCAACCGACGCATCGCAACAAAGAAGGGGGCGTGATCTCCCTGATGTTTCCACTGGTATCAAACGAAGTCTTTGAGTTGTAAAGGCACGCGTTGTCCGGAGAGATAGAGGTCTGACCCACTTTTAATACTGGGCGATCCACTTCTTTCATCCCATGCTATCACACAGCCATCCCTACCGGAAGAAAGAAGCATCTCGCGAGTAGAGGATCCTAAGCCACGAATAGTGCACAGGTGGGTGGTTGCGTGTTCATGTCCCGTAAGGACACCTGTACTCTGCAGAGTAGCTCTGTCGAAGAGATGGATCTGGTTCGATGGGGATGACGCCGAGGCGGCGTAGAAACTGGCTATCGGTGACAGTGATAGGACATAGTTCTCTCTTGGAATGGATGTTTTATGCAAGGTATGACTTGTGACGTCGAAAGATGATGACTGGAGGAGCGACATGTGGGAGTTGGGAGAGACGGAGGATTTCCTATCTTGGATATGTTTCCGGCGATATCCGCCGTATCCAGCAACGCCAGTCTTACCCGCCGCCATCTCGTTCTCACTCCTCAGCGCTTTAACCCTCCTAAGTCACCCTACAGAAACCCCCACACTCTTTTGAATTACATTCGTTCAACTCTTTCCCCACCACCGGTCACTTTTCAAGTCTCACCGCAAAATAACCGACGCTTCTGATTTATCTGCCATGTCTTCTGGTGGTACGTCTCGTGTGCAACGTCATTCAAGGCTTAGTCCATGGTGTTGACCTGTCGTCAGCTCGCCGACTTCACAGACTCCCACAGCGTCTTGACTACGACTTGGTCCCTGCACCGCTCGGTAAAACCTGATGATTAGTTGAGTGGGAACACATCATTGATAATGCTTCAGATCTTTCGCTTCCACGAGCTACAGAGAAGTCGCCTTTGCCCGCCATTATCGTGACCCCATCCTCCCCTTCACTCGGCACTCCCGAATACTACATTGCTTTCCTCACTCCACCTCCTAAGCCCTCGGTGCGCGAACGTATCAGTCAGCTTTCTCCCTTCCAGGGACAATTCCCGTTCAAAGCCAGAACCACATTGTTCATCTTGTTGCTGTTGTTCATTCTGGTCTGCCATCTGCTTGCTCACCTTGCGGTCCATCGTCCACACTTTGACTTCAAGTCCTCTGACGTCGCCACACATTCGGATTCTCCTGCAACATCGACCTGGAATCTTGTGTCTTTCGACTTTCATTCTTTCTGGGACACCACTGCGAATGGGGATAGGAGAAATTACATCGTGGAAGAGCTGTCCCAAGCCGCCCATCGCTGAGATTTTTGCTCACGTAACAATACCTTTTTAAAAATGTTTTCTGATGCTCGCCTTGTTTCAATCTCTCAGTTTTGATGAGCAGGGGACTCTTTCTACAGTCTCAACTCGTTGTCGCCGTCCAGTAGTTTGCCGTTTGAATTGATTATGTGTAGCACGCCTGGTAGCAGCTGTTTCCCGCGAATGAGCGCTTGAGCTCCCACGACTGTTTACAGTTCTCATCAAACTCATGTCCATCCGATAATCAAAGCCGCTTCGGCCCCGGTGATAAATTTATCTCTCTTTTTTTCCCCACAGTTCTCAGTGTTTTCGGCTGAGCCAACTGAACAGTTATTGGAAAAACTTTGTTTGAAAAACACGCAAGTTCTCGCCGACAACTCTCCGTTGATCTACCTTCTCCTGTGAGGATGATCACCCAACACTAAGTAGCAAACTTAGACGGGCTGCTGGTCCAATGACCGTTCGAACCGTGACGTCATGCTCAACCCCATATCCTGTCATTTAACGTGGCCGGCTGGATGGTATTCATGCGCTGCCACAAATATCGCAGGTGTATTCTTGTACATGCGGAGCATTTTCTTGTTGTTCCGTCGCGAACCGATATCCCAATCCCTAATTTCCGCTCGTTATAAAGGCCTCGCCCGATATCCAATATGGGTTTGTAGGCGTTCCAGTCTTTTGGCTCTCCGGGATATTCGTGCAGTCCACATTCCCCCCATCCAGTCCAGGGGTGTTAAAACCGGAAAGTCTGCGCAGGCATGCCAGGATCCGGTCATTCTGGTGTTGGTAATCCAGTCAGCTTGATTTTTGTGTATTCTGTAAGTCAGGGAACCTCACTCTTCCCTCAAAGATGTCTCATTTATGGTCATGCAGGCCTCAACACTGACCTCAGACTTCATCACCACCGTAACTCCCCCCTACAGACTGCTATCGACGCCACAGTTGCCGCAGTATGCTAGTTCTAGCACATCCATTTTATCAACTCCTAGTGCTGGCCACGTTGACTCGTCATCTATATCTTCATCTGTAGTATTCGCAACCGGCAAAACAAGTACCTTCTCCACGGCAAAAAGGAAACCCGGTACATGGCATTTTGTTGTGTCGTCAGGTGGTTCGTCCCGTCGCGTACATAAATGCACTCTCAAATACCTTACCCGCGGCCATAGCTTCGCGCTCGACGACTTCGGTCCCACATGACCCTCCAACGCCTTTCGGGAGTGAATCTACGACCCTTGTCTTCTCGGCACTCACGTCGCCGTACTCTCCAGTGCACCTTTCGACACCTGGATCCGTTTCCTTGCGTGCGAGCTCTACCTTGGCGGCATCCTCTACGAATCATCAGGACCATGGTACGGGCACTTCATCCTCAGGTCCTGCACCAAAACCCACATCAACAATAGTATCCGTGTCTACCCTACCTCTGTTTCCAGCAGGGCCAGTGAAGCAACGGTCAATACAGAAAGGTGAGAGACTAGGTCAGATGTCAACGCCGGAAATGGTGTTTGACGATGCCTTCTAGCGTAAGTCATATCCATGCCCTCACCAAGCGGCCTAAAGCTCCGCAACAGATCGTTTCTACAGGCCCCAACTCGGCTGCTGTCGTTGCACAGAACACACAGTCAGGAACTATCCCTCAGACGACGATAACACCAGAGAGTATTGGTTTCAGGAGCCTTTTACCTGTTCCGACTACTAGCAGCAATGCATTTCCCAACAGTTCATCAACTTCTAACAAGTGGGTGCAGTTCCATTTCACTCGAACTCTAGACGAGTAACCATCAGTTTGTTACCGTTGATTCTTGTCCCGGTGCTCGGAGTACTGGGCATGACTTTCTTCAGGTGTCGCGCGCACAGACGATCTAAATATATGCCAAACACTCGCTCAAATGACTCCGAAACTTCGCGGGAACGAAGAGACCGGATGATGACAGAAGAAACACCACGGGTAAATGCGACCGCACGAATAACATCCTACCAAACGTCGTCGACAAACACGTTCGAACAAATAACAACGGGTATTTCGCATTTAGTTCAAAGCAGTAACGGACAGTTCTCCGATCCGTTTGCGGACAGCTCAGCCGCTGTGTCCTCGCGAACGAGGACGCCTCCTGCAAGTATACGTTCCGTCGATCGTTTGTCTACGAACATTGACATTAGGGTGCCCATGAATACGGACACACGGGGCGTAGAGGAATTTGAAGGGTTGATTGATACAAGCACTAGCAGCCTGGAGCTGCATTTTGTTGCACCTCTCACGGCCAGGGACGACTGGTCAACAAATTCACCATACTTATCGCCCACGTGGCACTACGACAGCCGGTCTCCTCCGACATCGTCGTCAAGGGAGAGGGAATATCGGAATGAAGAGGAACAAGATGAAAATTCTCCTAATTCGCTCCGGGCTTCTCCGCCAGCCCCCTCAAAGCCGTATTTCCTCGGGACGGAGAGTGTACGGTCGCGCCTGCATGCACTGTTGAAGGAAGCGAGAAAGGCTTGAACGTGAAAACAAGAAACGTGAGGACACTAGGTCTGCGAGGGCAAGTGCACCAGAGACAAGACTGTCAGGTTGTTCCCTCTGTTTCACCTTTGAATTCGACCCAGCTACCTGTTTACATCGCTTAACGAGTTCACGGTCACGCGTATGCATATGCTGTTAGACACCTGAGCTTTGCAAGACGGATACCTGTTTTCTCCCGTGGCAAGTGCACTTGGGAGATCCGGCCGACCCAAGGTATTTGCTCTCCAACCTTATAATTCGGTATTGTCACCTCCTTTGCAGTGTTGGTCATTTGGTGTTTCCTATTCGCGTAAGTCTGCCTATCAGAATATTATCATCTCAACCTAGTCTCAAGCATGCTTGCAACCGAGCGTATATATGTCATCCAGATCCATACCTCTCGTCCTCATACTACCACTGCCTTTGTGCACCGAGTTGGTGTAATATTGTTTGGCGCGACCCGACAAACGTGCAGCCTCAGACCGCTCAGACGTCGTGTACCTGGCCACTCCCAGTTCCGGAACACGTGAGATTCCGGATGTCATCATAGTCAACACATCCGACACCCCTGGACCCTTGTTCAGCTACGTAAGAAGACTGAGCTCGCGTTCACCTTTCATGTGGGTGTCCCGAGTGATAAGGATACACGCCACTCCATGCAACCACGAGTTGACATGTTTATCGCCCACGTGGCCTACGAACTTGCTCTGTTTCGCAGTCTTTGGTCCAGGTCCAGCAGCGAGCGCTTGAGCACCTTCGAGCCGTGTTTCCTTGGGACGAAGAGTACGCGATTGCTGCATGTGGCACAAAGTAAGTACCAATGAGGAGGGCTTCAACAGGAGAATAGTGTACTAGAGACAAACAATGACTTGTAACTTGTACAGTATTCCATCTTAGGCTGTCACGGTAGTTTGCTAACTTGAAGGCTATTTCAACGGCTTACAACTAGATCCAAATCGTTATGTATTTACTAGTCCAACAACACTATCTAACCTGGCCTTCGTGGACGAAATAAATCGCCTCGGCAATCGTACATCATCCCTGACATCTATCAACGGAATTAGTTAATTCTTGTCTTCAGGTCCTCCACAGAGGGTTCCAAGGGGGATAAAACATGAGGTAATGGGGTCTTGGATTTCTTTCCGTTAACGACGTGGCCTTGTTTCTTCTGTAGGCTTTGCAGATACTTCGATCCTCCAGCGTCGAAAAATATAATCCCAGAACCCACGATCCAGAAGCCGTACCATCCTAGGCGAGACCAGGCCTCCATCGAGTCCGCAAAGTTCAACAGCCGGAAAGGCGCAGTCACAAAGTTGATCAACAATATGCAGACGAAAGTGCCCAGGAAGTCGTAGATACGCTTCACCCAAGTTGGTGGCGCTCCTGGGGGAGGTAGGACAAGCGGGCGGAAGCCAGCTCGGCACTTTCGACCGACATAAGTAACAAGACCGACGGGGATAAATGTGAGGTAGTATCCAATCGCGATACCATGCTGCGTACTCCTTGTCAACATTGTACCAGAAAGTAAATCTGAGTCTTACCCAAAATGCACTCACGGTGCTGGTGATCAGGATGCTGCGGAAGCCCGGGTGCTTTCCCTTAGGAGTGACCCGCTTGTAGACGCACTCCCTAAGCCAAATGTTCGTGTTGATGTTCCAGGAATCCAAAATGGCCTTGAAGTTCGAGGGTAGCTCAATCTCTAGTGCTTTGATGTTCGCTGCACCCTCCCAGAGGGACTCGCCAGAAGGTCCAAATCCTGTGAAACCAAATCCAGTGAGAATGCTCGCTCCCTAAAGAACAAGTCAGTTATTGCATGCCAACATCGAAGGCCCCCCTACCTCCGTCAAGGTCCAGATAGCATAGAATTTGCAACGCTCGGCGAACCCACAGAATTGGAAAACAGCGATCCTGGTAGGTTTACTGAGTTAACGCCACAAACCTAGGGACGGATCATACCGGTAGAGGAGGCTTTGCTCCGCGAACCAGGGTGTTAACGCGATTTTAAAGTTGTACGATGGAATCAGAACCGCGAAGAGACCCCAAAATACAAGCCCCATCAACATCTTACGGTACGCAACGCGTTTTCTACCGTCAAGTATTGGTCTTCGCGTCGGCTTCGTGACCGATTTAAACAAAGACTCGTCAATTAGGGATGCATAGGATGCATAATCAAGATTTGGTCCGAAGAAGACTCCAGGGAAGTAAAATCTGGTAAACGAGAGTCAGCGGCATAAACGGGGGAAACTGGTGACTTACACAAATCCAAGGAACTCTAGCAATGTAGGGTATTTCGTGACGCGTTTATGAAGTTGCCAGTTGTCCAGATCCTGCAATAATTCCACAATGAACCACGAGGGAGATACGAGCAAAGAAACAAGAAACCTCTTTCGGCCTCCTGCCGTCGTAAACATTCCATGAAAATGTCGTCAGTTTCATGGTGAGGATCAGCTGCGGGTGTGTGATCCCAGTCGCTTCGTGTCTTAACCCATTTACTTCGCGGATAACATGACTACATGGAACGGGTCAACACCAATAGGAACATTTTTAAAAACATACTTGACAGTGTGGTGACTCATGACAAAACTAGGATGTTGTTAGCATGATACAATACAAAGTGAAGGAAATACATATATGTATACTTGCATAAAGACGATCCATGGCATGCTGGAACCTTGGAACTTTGCGGCAATGAAGTAGGTCCCAAGAGCGCTACCGAGCAGTTGAAGGAAGCCCCATTGTAGATGAAGAACAGGTATAAAGAAGAAGACAGAGATAAATATATTGAAAGCATGCATAAGACTGGGTTGAGACGATGGTATTCTGATGAATAGGCTCCCGAGGGGGTACGCGATCAGGAGACACCAGACGACCTATTTTGCGAAAAGGGTGCCAGTGACAATGCTGAATTACAAGGTTGCAAAGCAAATACCTTGATCTTGTCGACAGATGCTCCAAGTGCATTTGCTAGTGGAGCAAACAGGTTATCCATCTTGCAAAGAAACCTTGCAAGACCAACGAGCGCGTACTGAACGGTGCTCAAGATCAAGATAAGCTGAAATCGCAACTTCGGACCCCAGTGAACCAAATATATACGCGAAAGGTCTAGTAGGCAAGCCAAAGGCCAAGCCTTTCCTTGTAAGGAACGGGGGATGTGACACTTTTAAAAGCAACGTTTAGATTCATCGACACCACCCAATGAGAGGGCTCGCTTGATTGCAAGAGGATTATTGGCCCAACTGTCGTCCAGTTGAGATATTGTAGCCGTGCACTCAGCCGAAGCAGCTAGATCGAACCAAAACGTGTACAGCCAGCTCCACGATTTTCGATCCTTCGACTTGGAATTCTTGTTTTAAGTAGAGCAGAACAATCAAAACGAATTTCAAAATGGAGACAAACCTTACGGGGCCAGTTATTAGGCCCAGAGTAACGGCGACACACGTTCAATACCTCCTCCGCGTGGAGCATCAGAGCATTCGAGACATGCCATAAGCTGGGCAAGCACCTCGGAGGAGAGGACAGATTCGTTGAAAGTCCGGATGGCTGTAATGACCCCGGACAGGCTTGGTGGCGAACCTTTTTTTATGATGTGTCCAGTTCAGAGGGCGGTAGTTTGTGGACAGACGAGAAGAGGAAAAGAAGAGAGGTAGTACGGTCAGCAACTTGAATCCCTCTATAGCACACAGCCGCATTTTTTCCTCGTCCATACGACACACCAAGCTCGTCGGTTACAGCTGAAAACGATGGGAGAAGTGCCGACGTGGATTCGATATAAATGACTTGAGCGACCGTATCGAAGAAGTGAATGATATAGGGGCCGATAGCCTCCACAGGTCGAATCGGCGTCGGTAGCCGGAAAATCGTACAACATGGTTGACACGTTGACACGTTGACACATGGGCACTTCCCACACGTGTGTGCAGAAGGCTCTGCAGAGCACATTCGAGAACACCTCAGCGACTGCTCTCGCTAACTTGAACTCCAGCGGTAGAAATGCCCAAACTAGCATGGCACCTCAGTTGCTGGTTGGTGATACGGGAATCAAAGACGAGCCCACTAGGGGCGAGACCAGATAGATCCGAGTGAAAAGGACATAAGAACCTCGAGCAAGTGTGTTACAGGTGTGGATCTGCCACATAAAGTTTCTACGTGTCAGATGAGAGGCCCAGCGGGAATTGGTTCTGTGTCCGCTGACCCAGGACTCATCCGCATGTTCGGGCTGAGCTTTGAGCACATGTTGAGTACGTCCCATTCACTGCGAGAACTGAACGCATCACAGCACTCACAGTTTATGAGAATACATAATAGACTTATGAGTCCACCCAAAGTCTCGCAGTGGTTGCGAATCTCCAAAGGTCTCCCACCTTCGGCAACGATTTCGTTTATTACTATGTCATCGTCACCAAACATGTATCACATCTAATAGATCTAAGTACCCTATATACGCTCCGGTCCTAGTTCAGCCTCGTCTTGAGCTCCTCCACAGCGGGCTCCAAGGGAGCTACAACAAGAGGTGATGGGGCCTGGGGTTTCTTGTCATCAACGATATGGGCTTGCTTCTGCAAGCCTTGTAGATACTTCGATCCTCCAACATTGAAAAAGATGACCCCAGAACCCACGATCCAGCAGCCGTACCATCCTAGGCGAGACCATACTTCTATCGAGTCCGCAAAGTTTAACAGCATGAAGGGCGCAGCCATATAGTTGAGCAGCAATATGGAAACGAAAGTGCCTAGGAAGTCATAGATACGCTTCGCGGGAGTCGATGGTGTTCCTGGGGGAGGTAGGACAAGTGGGCGGAAGCCAGCTCGGCACTTTCGACCGATATAATTAACGAAGCCGCCGAGGAAAAATGTAAGGTAGTATCCAATCGCGATACCATGCTACGTACTCCTTGTCAGCACTGCACCAGAAAGTAAAGCATGATGCTTACCCAGAATGCACTCGTGGCGAAGGTAATCAGGGTACTGCGGAAGCCCGGCTTTTTACCCTTGGGAGTGACTCGCTTGTAGACGCACTCCCTAAGCCAAATGTTCGTGTTGATGTTCCAGGAATCAAAAAGGACCTTGGGATTCGAGGGGAGCTCAACTTCAAGTATTTTGATATTCGCTGCACCCTCCCAGAGGGACTCGCCAGAAGATCCAAATCCGGTGAAACCAAGTCCAGTGAGGATGCTTGCTCCCTGGAGGGCAAATCAGTTGTTGCGTGCCAGCATCGAAAGCCCTCCTACCTCCGTCAAGGTCCAGATAGCATAGTATTTGCAACGCTCGGCGAACCCATAGAATTGGAACGCAGCGATCCTGGGAGAATTATTGAGTTAAACGCGCCATCAGCCTTGGGGCTGGCCATACCGGTAGAGGAGGGTTTGTTCCGCAAACCAAGGCATTAATGCGATTCCAAAGTTATAATATGGGTTCAGGACCACGAAGAGAGCCAGAAATACAAGCCCCATCAACATCTTACGGTAAGCAACGCGTTTTCTACCATCAGGAATCGCTCTTCGCGTCGGCTTCGTGGATTCAACCGATTTAAACAAAGACTCGTCAGTTAACGATGCATACGATGCATAATCAAGATAAGGTCCAACTAAAACTCCAGGGAAGTAGAAACTGGTCATGCAAGTGGTCAGCAACGTAGGTGCGGGAAACTGGTGACTTACGAGAATCCAAGGAACTCGAGCAATGTAGGGTATTTCACGACGCGTTTCTGAAGTTGCCACTTGTCCAGATCCTGCAATAGTTCAACAATAAACCATGGAAGGGAGATGCGAGCATGGAAACAACAAACCTCTTTCGGCCTCCTGCCGTCGAGTACGTTCCATGCAAAAGTCGTCAGTTTCATGGTGAGGACCATCTGTGGGCCTGTGACCTCAACCGTTTCGTAACTTAGCCCATAGACTACGCGAATAACATGACTGCAGGGAACGGTCAATATCAACAACTTCTAGTCCAAGACACCACGTACTTGATAGTGAGATGACCCATGACAAAACTAAAAGGCTGTTAGCATGATAGAAGCGAGAGAACAGTGGCAGCTAGACTTGCGCGAAGACAATCCATGGCATGTTGGAACCGCGGAAATTTGCGGCAATGAAGTAAGTCCCAAGAACGCTACCGAGCAGTTGAAGGAAGCCCCATTGTAGATTGAGGATAGGTATAAAGAAAAAGACAGTGATGAATATATTGAAAGCATGCTTGAGACTGGGTTGAGATGATGGTATTCTGATGAACAGACTCCCGAGGGGGTACGCGATCAGAAGACACCAAATGAGCTGCAAAAAGGGGGTTAACAATGGACTACGGGACCGGAAAGCAAATACCTTGATCTGGTCAACAGATGCCCCAAGTGCATTTGCTAGGGGAGAAAACAGGGCATCCATCTTGCAAAGGAACCTTGCAAGACCGACGAGCAAACCTAGTGGGCAAGGAAACGGCAACTCCAGACCGCAGAGAGCCCAAGTTGAAAAAAACGAGGGGTAACTAATTATAAATTATTTCCCACGCACTCAAAATGTTCAACGTGGCTCATTTTCTGAACCCACTGTGCGAAGGGGCGCATGACCGTGACTCCGAGTCATCGATACGTTGAAAGCATGTATTGCGTTCACTTTTCTTGATCATCAGGCACTCGATGTATGTTATAATGCCCAAAATCCAGCCCAAACATGTCAGGGCCCTGGGCCAGTGGACACAGAGATATACCCAATTCCTCCTGCCCAGCTACCTGTGCTAATGTGGCAGGCAGGCCTATGGCTGTAACTCACTCGACAAAGGCTCTTATGACCCTCTCACCTAGAACTAACCGGTCCTGTCTCCTGTGGGCTCGTCTTCGTTCCTGCCACATCTAGTAACAAAGACTGAACGCCTCTTAACCTTGGCAGTTTACAGTAGATAATAACTATAAGAAGTAGCCTACGATCGCCATCACACAGAGAAGGAGGCCCTCACTGGCGACTACACAACAAAGAGAGAGGTGAGGATAAATTGAACCAGCACCGGAACTCGTTTCAGTGAGTGTTTGACTACAGATATCATGACCGTCGCCGGGGACTCCATATCCCTGAACACGTCACCAAAAACTACATTATCTAGTTGGACGAAGTCGTAAATCCCTTCTCTCTTCCCGCGAGTGCCCCCGTCCAACGCGACCGATCAGGAACCTGCCCAAGAGGTCCCCGGTTGCTAAACAGATCCGTGACGCGCCTGTCATTGTCGCTACCATATCCGGAGGCATTCGCTATACCCTACCTCCTTGCCTATCCACCGCTGACCTGACACAGCGTCACAGGGCAGCCCTACAAGGTCCCATACTGCGCGACCTTACCCCGTTTGCTAACATAACCCGCCTCGTTCCAAGATAGACGTTTGGGTCCTCTTCCCTACCCTCACTTGGCAAACTAGTCCTCAAAGATTTCTGGAAGGGCTTCCAAGGCTATCTCGACAAGCTGGCGTGGCCAGATATTTGTCTCCGTACGTCCAAACATGTGCATGAAACCCAAACACCCATGCTAACCCCATAACTAGATACACTTCTTCGCCCATTGATGGTCGCTCAAGTCATTTTTATCGAATTTATGTCTGCACTTCTCCAATCGTTTTGGGCTGTCCTCGACGGGTTCAGCGGGAAAACGCTGCCCTGTGTGCCACAGAGGGATTGCCGATCGTATATCTCTTCCTTCCCTCTTCTTGCTCATCTGCAAACTACCGCCTTATAGGTTGGATGTGTCTTCAAGAAGAATTCCTCACCAGACACGGCCGAGATCATTAATGCCACTCAGACTTAACGAACCTGTTGTCTCTTCCAGAGTTCTCGTCCAGCCTATGATATCTCTCGAATCCTTCGAAGCTGCACTTCTTGAAGAGGTCTCGCCGTCGTTCTCCAGGTGGACATAACTAGTCTCGTAGGGTTAGTCTCCAGTTTGAACTTTGTTTTGTTTGTTATGCTCTACTTCAACAAACATTTTAAGTCGAGGGATTGAAAATTAGGGCTAGAGTTTTACAGCTGGCTGTAAGCACTTTAGTTCGATCCAGCTACTTCGGAGCATGGGAAATATGGCTGGATCGCTTGACGAGTTCCTTGACACATATTTAGCTCACCAGGGTCAGAAGCTAGTACTGCTTCGACTGACCTGCTCGTCTGTCTCGCAAGGTTTCTTTGCACGATGGATCCCCTTTTCTTTCCACTAGCGAGCGCACTTGGATCACCTGTTGACTAGATCAAGGTTTTGCTTTGCATCCTTGCAATCAGCATTGCCACTGTCACCTTTTTGCAACGTAGCTTATTTGGTGTTCCCTGATCGCGTAGCCTCTTGGGAGCCTGTTCGTCGGTATACCATTATCTCAATCCAGTCTCAAGCATGCTTTCAATATATATATTGATCTCTGTCCCTTTCTTTATACCCGTTCTCCATCCACGACGGGGATTCGTCCAACTCCTCGGTAGCGTTCTTGGGAGCTACCACTCCATTGCTGCGAACTTCCGAGGTTCCAGCATGCCATGAGTTTTGTCTTCATGCAAGCCTACCTGTTGCTCTTTCCCTTATTTCATGCTAACAGCCTTTAGTTTGTCATGGGTCATCTTATTGTCAAGTATGTAATGTCTCGTGTTTGAAGTTTGTCTGTTGAGATTGACTGTCTTATGGTCATGTTATTCGCGACTTTCGCACGGAACGTTTACAGATGCCATCGTTGTTTTCATGCTCATATCTCCGTCTCTTAGTTTATTGTTGGACCATTGTAGGATTTGGACAAGTGGCAACTTCAGAATCATGTCACGAAATGCCCTACACTGCAAGTTAGAGTTCCTTGGATTTTCCTAAGTCATCAGTTTCTCGCGTTTACGCCGCTGAATCTTGTATGATCATGTTTTACTTCCGAGTTTTAGTGGACCGAATCTTGACTACGCATCTTAATTGACCAGTCTTCGCTTAAATCGGTCGTACCACATGATAAAAAATGCGCTGCTGACCTCCAGTTTTATGGGTTCGCCGAGCGTCGCACATACTGCGCTATCTGGACCTTGACGGAGGATGGCCTTCGATGCTGGCATGTAAAAACTGATTTATTCTTTATGGAGCAAGTATCCTCACTAGACTTGGTTTCACCGGATCTGGATCGTCTGGCGAGCCCCTCTGGGAGGGTGCAGCGAATATCAAAACACTTGAAGTTGAGCTGCCTTCGAATCTCAAGGCCCTACATTTGGCTCTGGGAGTGCGTCTACAATCGGGTCACTCCCAGGGGTAAAAAGCCGTGCATTGGCAGTATCCTTATTCATTTACCGCGAGTGCACTCTGGTAAAGGCTCTTGTTTTGCTTTCTGGTACAATTTCGACAAGGAGTGCGCAGCATGGTATCACCATTGGATGCTACCTCGCATTTATCTTTGGTAACTTGTTACTCATGAGTCAGTCGAAAGTGCCGGGCTGGCAGGAGCACCATCATCGACTTGGGCGAAGCGTATTGACTTCCTAGGCACCTTCGTCTGCATATGCTGTTCAACTTGCGACTGCACCACTCATGCTGTAAAACTTCGCGGACCCGATGGAAGCGTGGTCTTGGTTGGGATGGTATGACTTCTGAATTGTGGGTCCCGGAGTCATCTTTTTCAACGCTGGGGGTCGAAGTATCCACAAAGCTTGCAGAAGGAACAAGTCCACTTCGTTGATGGATAGAAACCCCAGAACCCATCACTTCATGTTGTACCCTCCTCGGGGCCCGCTGTGGAGGAGCTGAAGAGACGAGGATGAACCAGGACCGAGCGTATATTGGGTATCTAGAGATATGAGGTATTTTAGTCGGGGCTTCGCTCCAACCAGCAATGGGTAGGCCGTGACCGACACTTCCCCTTTGCAAATACACCTGTTAGTTTGTAGTACGGCATGTGTAGTTGGTCTCCATAAAAGGTTCAACCACCGCGCGAGGGGGATCTTGAAATTTACCATTCCCACAGGTCTGAACTTAGCGCTGTTTTGTGTTCAGTTTCCGCAGGGGACGGGACGTACTTAATATGTGTCCAAGGTTCAGCACGAACATGTCGAGATCCTTGGGTCAGCGGAAACAGAGAGATATACTCAACTCCCCCTGCCCAGTGACACGTAACCACTTGATGTGGCATGCGGCCCGGATCAGCTGTTACGCACTCGACAGAGGTTCTTATGGCCGTCTCACTCGGATCTAACTGGTCCCGTCCCCTATGCTCAATCTTCGATTCGTGGCATATCTAAGTATGCAACTGCGAATTTATCACCGGATCACCAACCAGCAACTGAGGTATCGTGTCGCACCATTCTGGGAAATTCTGCGGAGGCCTGAGGCGATGAGTCGCGCACAGCGAATGCTGCACCGGGGAGTTACCGGCATCCCGATTTGGCAAGGGAAACATTCGACGCGTGTTTGGGGTAGTAATTGATTTATGGTACATGGCGACCCTGCCCTCTCCTGTGTCTTGCCACTGACAGTCCTTTCCAGACACATCATCTTTGACGCCCCTCCCTTGATCATGAGCGTGTCAGTCGACGACCTCGTCGCTTCTTTGTCTGCCAACCACATCGGCCAAGAAGCAACAGACCTTGCTACACTTCAGGTATATCTTATTTACCCCACATCGCCTTACACAGGAGCTTATCTCGTTTGCCACACCCGCCCCTCCAGTCCCAGCTTGCGCAGACCCTCTTGACTCACCAGCTGTCCCTCTCACCCTCTCACCCTCATACCTCTGCCTTTGTGCACGGGGTTAGTGTGAACATCGTTCGGCGTGATCCGACAAATGTGCAGCACTGCACGACCCCTACCGCTCGGACGCCCTCCTCTGCCTCATGTACCTGGCCGCTCCCAGTTCCAGAACACGCAGATCACTCTCGTAGGCGCAGTGCTTCCTATGCACGGCGACAGAGCACCGATGATGGCTGGTGTGACTTTGAAGAGATGGACGAAGAACGCACCGTGGAGGACATGGTAACACCCGACTCGCCACGCTCCCACAATGCATATCTATGGTCGTCTCATAAGGGTGACGCCCATGGTTCTGCAATAAGGGTCCTTCCTACCTCAGCATCGACGCCACTCTCGGCGTCTAACATGACCTCTCCCACCGACTCGTGCGCTTCCTCTCCCTTCACGTCCACCGACCCATTTTACTTGCAAGCATCACAATCGCAACAATCACATACTTCCTTTTTCAGCCACGTAGGAAGGCCGAGCTCGCGTTCACCTTTTATGGTGGGCGTCCCTTGGGAATGATCAAGTGACCACACACCTCCATGCACCACTCCATATTCCTTGACATCGTTTTACATAAAATTATGACCACACTTCTTTGCTCACCTCCAAATCTCTTATCGTATGGTCCCGTACGCCACTCTCACGTGCTTTGCCCAGCCTGCGAAGACGTCGGATGAAAAACAGAATAGAAGACTATCATGAGCCATCCCAATGGTGGCCCAACCGCCGTGTTCATCACTGTTACTCACTGACATCCAAACAATACCTATCCCCATCGTCGACCTGGCAGGCGCGTTCGTTTACACGGAGCGGCAGCCCTGGTGTATATTCCCACTTCCCAGCATTCACTGCCTTTTTCGGTGCCTGCCTTTGTTGTCTGTACGCGTTGTTCCTGTCACCCTGTGGTAAACTGTTGTTCTTTTACTATGTACGACATCATTTGGCCTTACTACTTAATTATTTTCTTGCGTACAAGTGTTTTCAGCTTTGTCTTCTATCCCATGATATCAATCACACCTTACACCCACGTCATTATTTTCAGTTGGAGTTGTTGGCGTCCTAGCCTATGAAAACAATGAAGATGAAACAAACGAGTGCCTTGTGGCAAACGGTCCTGAAATCCGTCGTCGGACATTTTACGTTACAGATGGCTTCAATCAAATCTATCATCAGTGAACAAGTCGTGAAATTGCATAGGTCTTTACATGTTTACGTTCTCGCAAGTGCCGGAGGTCTGTTTAAAAGGTAGGAGAAACCGAGTGCCCCGGTGCATGGAGGGGTATAAATGTCCGACCGTCGGGTTTTTGTTCTCCTCAGGTCAAGTTGACAACCCCCTCTTGCCAATTCTTATTTCTCACTGCACGATCTCCTTCCCTCGCGTCCTCGCTGACACGCTAGTCGTCTTGGTCGACGCTGGGACACACCAGTGCGAGGCAGGCAAGATGGCCCGCTGTAACACAGCGAGGATGGTTCGTAGGTGCCGCCGGCGAGGCAACGACTTTACTCGCGCCTGGGACTCATGTCTACGACGAATCTAGCCAAGCGCGATTCCGGATCTAATCAATCTTTTCGGGAGCAGTGCTGCTAGTTATGCCAACGCACTCGGTGTCCAGTGTGACACTGCACCGGTCGCATTGGCGGGTTATACCGAGCAAGAAGCATGTGCGGTATGACTGATGGAAAGGTGGCTGTTGGATTCCAGATGATTGATGAAATACACATGGCCGATCTTTCGCAGGACGGCGCATTCCATTTTGGCTGTATCCCAGCTTCGATCTAGATTGATTAGGGCACTCTGCGGCCAGAGATCAGACTCGGTTATATCGAGATGCTTATAGGGCGAATTACATGGAATTGATGCATGTGTGTCTGAGGTCTTGAGGGGTTGCACTCCAGCTCGAATGACAGCTTTTGAAACACCTCGGGGATCGAGTGGTGACAGCAGATCTTCCTTCGGGTCTGGGATCAGTTTTTCTTCGAGATGCAGGTTCCTAATATACAACCGTGATAATAAAGGTGTTATAGTACAAATGACTGCACTGCCTATTACCGACTGATCAAATCCGAGTAGCCATGGTATCATATCGCGCGCCGGGGGTATGATACACAACCGGCTAGAATAAGTCTTCCAGCGTCATTTGCTTCACGATATCCTAATCGAACAGAGATGTGAGCATAATTGTTTCAATGACTTGGAAACGGAGCTCACCGTGTTCGAAACCATCTGAGCAAACTCTTCAAAGCTGAGTTTTCCGTCTCGATCATGGTCACCTTCCATTATTGTTTTGTCGACTATCTGTTGGAGTTGTTGATCCTGAAAACAGATTAGGTGGTAAGTCAAGTGTAAGTAAGCACACTGCACCTTGAGGTTGTTGCCGACCATCATTTTGAGCACGAGGAACAATTCCCCGTTGGAGATGAAGCCATCGCGGTCGACATCGTAGACTTTGAAAGCGACTGTGTCGCAGAGGTAAGGTCCGGGACAAACGGATAGAGGGCGAACGGACATCTCAGCTTTTCCTCTCTACCACCACGGCTGCTAAAAGCGCTTAAGCCGCCGACAAATTCTTGAAAGTCAACAGTCCCTCCACCACTGGAACCAAACAAAAGGAATTAGATATGGCAAAGGGGTTTGGGTTTGAGCATGCGATACGTACTCTTCGTCAAAGATGGCAATCATTCGCGATGCCAATGGATTGCTTGCGATCTGCGGTATTTGCAAGAATTCTTCACGGTCGATAGACCCTGAGCCATCACTGGGAACGTGTCAGCAACTAGTGGTTTCAAGATGAATTGGATCCATACCTATCGAGTTTCATGAAGCGTTTCTTCAGACGTTCTAGCTCAGCGGACGTGACTAGTTCATCAAGTCATTTAAGGGAGTAAAGACACGGGCAATCGACGTACAATTGGACCGCTTTTGCATGTCCTCCATGAACTGGGAAGCTGTTCGCCCGGTGCGTGAGCCTGTAATCGGCGGTATAGTGAGGAAAAGACGAACGTGTTTGACCCATGATGCGTGCTGCGATGTGGGCGTGCTGGAGGTTGGTGGTGAAGAGCAAGCTGTATCAAAGAGCTTGAACGCTGGCAGGGAAGCTGCGTGAGAAAGAGGAGGCGTTGTGGCCGGGTGCCAATCATCATCACTTGAACGCGACGTCCAAGTTGGAGAGTTGACCGGTACATGGTGCGGCCATGCTCAAGCCAGTGCAGCAGCATCGGACGTCTTCGTGGCAGATCACCACAGTCCTTTTTTGCATCGCCAAAGCTCATTTTGCCATCTGTCACTCGCTCTTTTCCACACAGAAATTCGACCAGGCCCGTCCATTCGCATAGCCTCCAGACTTGTCCATATCAGTCATCTCCCCGGATTGATCACCAGCTTCCGGATGGCAACGCCGGCCTTACTGCTCTGCGCTGTCTCACGCCCTCCGACGCCCAGCGGCGAACTATCTATGCATTGTCCACTCCTCCAGGCAAAGGCGGCGTCGCTGTCATCAGAGTATCTGGGCCCTATACTTGCAAGGTCTGGAAAGCTGTCACTCGTCCCGTCCGCGCGTCTGCCATCGACAAACCACCCATCCCACGACTTGCGGAGCTTCGTCACATCATCAACCCTCTCACCGAGGAAAAATTGGACGATGGTTTAGTTATCTTCTTCAAAGGCGAGTCCTTGGGCTCAAAGTTTTGACGAGTTTATTTATACCCGCACAGGGCCAAAATCCTTCACTACCGAGGATGTCATCGAGTTGCAGGTTCACTCTGGCAGAGCGGTACTCTCTTCGATCCTCCGAGCGTTGTCAAAACTACCATACTGCCGGCCAGCCCAGCCAGGAGAGTTCACTCGGCGTGCATTTGAAGGCGGACGGTTGGATTTGACGCAGGTAGAGGGTTTGCGCGATCTTATCGACGCCGAGACGGATGCGCAAAGACGCGTCGCGGTTTCTAGTGCAGCGGTGGGTGTCACCCCTCGTATTCACTATGGTTTTGCACTGATGAATTAGCCTGCCACAGGGCGCTCAACGAGCTCGCTTTGACGCTTTGAGAGCTCAAATCCTGGATTGTCTCATGTATGTTGAAGGCTTCATCGACTTTGGTGAGGATGTTGATGAGTTGGGCCAGGAACGGATGTTTGGGCAAGGTTTGTGCGCAACCTGTCCGCCGTATTTAGTCAATTACAACAATTTCTAGCTTGTATTCGGGCGCAGAATATTATAGGCTGTATTCGTTCTCATTTGTCTGACAACCGCAGGGGAGAGATCCTCCGGTCTGGCATCAAGCTTGTCATTTTTGGACCTCCCAATGCTGGAAAGAGCAGCCTTTTCAATTTCCTCGGTTCGTCCATCATGTACCATACATTCACTATATAACTCGTCTCTTGCAGCTGAGCGAGATGCCGCTATCATATCTCCGATTCCTGGGACCACACGAGACATCCTTAGTCTCACTCTCGATATCGGAGGATTGCCCGTTGTATTGAACGATACCGCAGGAATCCGGAGCACAACTGATGATACAATCGAAAGGATTGGCGTCGAGCGAGCTGGTCATATGTAAGTTTGGTTTTATTTTGTTTTGACTGGGACAATGCTAAGTAGTCGTAGTATTGAAACTTCAGACGTCTCAGTCTGTATCCTCTCTCATGACGAAATTATACTAAGAACAGCGGAGGGGAAAGTAAAGGTCACTATACCAGATGATGTCATTGGCCATCTGAAGCCTGACACCGTTTTCCTTTTCAACAAATCCGACCTTGCTCGGGTATCCACCCACGTCTTACGGGAAGCATTAAATGATGCTCTGCTTCAACATGTTTCAGGGACTACACGGCATTTCTGGAGTATAAGTCTTCGTTCTGGTGAAGGGACTCAGGAATTTTTGGATGGTCTTGCGTCAGTGCTGAAGGAGAGATACGTGTAAGTTCTTACTCGATCATCGCCCTCGCTCCTTCATCAAATAGATTACTTAAGGTACACTGACACGATGTGTCTCGACGAGTCTCCACTCATTACTCAGACACGCCATCGAGACTACTTGGAATCTGCAGTGAGGCATCTAGAGGAATTCAAGTCCTATCGTAAGGCACTCATAACCTGGGGATCTCAGGCCACTCTGACGAACTGTTTTACGCAGCACTTTCCCAGATCGATATCGCTGCAGAATCCTTGCGATATGCTGCGCATGCGATCGGAGCGGTTTCTGGATCCGATGTCAGTACAGAGGAGGTTTTAGGCGCTATTTTCAGTTCCTTTTGTATTGGGAAGTGACAGGATTAACAGGAAGTTCGAGAATTCTTGCAACTTTGGTGTCTCAGTATCGGATAAAGTCAATATATCACTACGGGTTCCATTGAATAGAGTCTTGGTGTCTTAAAACGACAAGAATGTGACGTGCAACCGCAGGGTAATGTAAGAAGAATTAGGTATACATATAACTCGCGAATGACATCAACGGACAAGGGCATCAAGACTCAAGATGCTACCGGTTCCCCCATAGACGGCCATGCCTGAAGAATATTTCCAGCGCGCTTGCGCAACATATTTCTATCTCCGAATGGTATCTCATGCAGTTCACAGAGCTGCTTGACGCTTTCACGCAGCTCCAGGGTCTGAAAGGTTGCACTGAGTGAACTGCACCGGCACTTGGACTCAGACTGACCATTGGAGCACCGTTGTCCAGGCTGTCTTTCACAGATTCTATCTCCGCGAGGATGATGCTCAACGTCTCTAGGTCCTACATAGGAATGAGTGGGATGAAGGTACATCTGGCGGGACGCGCGGGCTCACCTCCTCCTTGACACGTACTTTCCCCTTGATGAGGCGTTGCAGAGCGGCAATCCAACCATTCATCTGTTCCTCGTTGGCGTCAAGTGTTAGCTTGGTCGAAGAATCCGCATCATTGAGCTGTTTTCTGGGCAATTGGTCCACATTGGTATCAGTGGGTGGGATGTCAGGAGACCGGCTTGTGATATTTGTGCTGGGGACAGCACTTGCGACCTCTTCCGCGGTGGAGGCAGAGCTAACTGATTCAGTCGATTCACTGGCGCTTGGACTGGGCTCTCCATCAGGTTCGTCGAGCAAGGCAAAGAGGTCGGGGTCAACCTGAGAAGAAATACGTTCATGTTAGCGCAGCGTATACAGCGTCATCTGGCGTGCGGAGCAGGGACTCACGAGCCTGGGCCGGGCTATTCTGTCAGTTCGTACGATAGCGTTCTCGCCGAAAATGGAGTCCAGCCGTTGCCTGAACTTAGCTCCGCGAGATAGATAGGGCGAGAGCAGGGCTCTTTTGGGACCCCCCGACGTCGGCATGTGCCATTCATTCCCTGCTGGGGTCTGGCCCGAAGAGGGCACGGAACCTTTTCCAGGAGAGCTGGCAGCCAGGTCGCCGCAGTCGACGGCCATTTGGACGTCCGCCGAGGCAACATGTGCGGTGTGTGCCCGGGCCGGAGTAACAAAGTCTTCTTGTCTGGTGATGAAGTCCGTTTCAGCATCCCAGCCGATTGGCGCTTCCACTGTCCCGAGGGCTGCGTCAATTAATGCGGTATTTGATTCGTATTGGATTGCCTTGAGTCGTTTGACCGTTCGCAGGGTGTCCTGCGGAAGATGCGAGGCGTCCTCGGAATTGGCATCGGAAGCATTCGCAGAGACAGCGAAGGTCCCCGCTGGCGCGCGCCGTCTCTTCAAGGGCACGCGGGCGAGACGAGTGTTTAACTGGAGCTGTTCATCTTCAGCTTCGGTAGTCTCCACATCTGTTTGTAGTCCTGTCGACGCGCCGTCGCGCTGGCGTGAAGCCGTGCGGAACTGACGGGAGGAGGGGTCCTCGGTGTGTCTGTTCGCATCAAACGTGCGCGCTAACGCGTCCACCAAGCTGAACACCTGCACGCTTGAAGGGGGTGCAGGCGCAGGTTGCGTTTTGGGGCGATCCTTTCTGTAGAATGATGGTGGCTTCGTTGCGATAAGGACGCCATCAAACCGGGCTTTCTTTCCCCCGGAAGGCTTTGCGTCAGGCAATGGTTTCAGTGTCTGTCCAGCAGCCACGTTATTTTCGACTGTTGCCTTAACGGTGGTTGGTGGCCTTGCGAGCCGTTTCGTTGCCGAGTCAGTGGCCTTCCTGGTTGCAAGTTCATGAGCCTCAGGGTCTGAGGTTGATGAACCTTCATCATCTTCTAGTGTCCTAAGTGGAGTCCAAGAGGGAAGGTCAGGCACTACCTGACTGAATGGAGCAAGTTTGTTCATGTCATCACCATGAGTGACATGCCCAAAGCTTGAGTTAAGCAAGGGTGGTTCTGTCTGACTCATGGACAATGTCTTGGAAAGCATGGTTAGAATGATAAGTGAGCAGTTATTTATGAAGATACCTCATGGTCAAGCATACTATCATGTATGGCTGTAGTGAATTGCCTTGGAGTAGCTGTTGTGAGCAGTGTTCAATTTAGTGTCAAGAAGTTGAAAGAATAAAATGAAATAAGATAAAGCATACAAAAAGGTTCTAGTGTGTTGGATAATGATGAGGTATGTATGGTTTCCTTTAATTGGTGGGGACTCAAAGGGAGAGCCATTGTTTTTTTTTGGGGGGCAGTCTTTGACAAAGATTAGGTCATACACTGTTGTCTGCAACATAGAAGAAAAGTTTTGAGAGCTTACTTGTAAGGCACCAACACTGGTCAAATATAATATGAAGAGAAGAGTTAGATTTGTATGTTATGACCAAAAGTTAATCAAGAACCACCTTCAGCAACTAAGAATACTGAGAATAGTTGATGGGGTGAAAAGAGTGTGAGAATAAATAAAGCAAGTGTGACAGTTTTATGACATATTTGTTTATTTGTATTTGTATATTGTTTGAAGTATGACATTTTATTTGTCAGTGTAATATAAACAACTACATACATATGTAATAAGGTTTAATATATTCATATATTATTTCAAATATCTAGTCGGGGTGCATTATTATTTATTTCCACTCTTCACTCTGTCACATTCCATGCAATGATGCTTAGCATTGAACTCTTTCATCACCCCTATTCTAGTGATAGTGATTCAAAGTGTTTGGTGTGGTGGATTTTTAGAGATTCTGCTGGGATACATGCATTTCCATCTATTCACTGTGACTGAAATGAATGCTCAAGTTGGTTGGAGATGACTTGCAGTCATAATTTTCCTTTTCTGATGCTCTATGTTTTCTTTATGCACAACTTGAACTCTTTAGATCATGTCTTATGCTTGTTATGCTTTTCTTGTTTTTAATCCATGCATTTATCTTATGCATTTCCACATTTATATAATGAGCCTAAGTCTAGTCTCAAGACTGCAAGAAGACCAACAACCTAATCAGACTTAGATTGAATGCAACTGGGCTTTATCTTGGTCCTGGTTGATGAACATGGTATATTCTAATAGACTGGGGAAAACTGGTGAGCATAAAACCAATTTCATGCATAATCAGAATATTGACCACTTGAGTAATAGAATTTTGCCACCTTCAGTGGCCAGAATTCTTTGGTACTCTAGAGTCAGATGACCCATAGTATGATCTACATATCTGTCTCTATTTTTTCAGAAATTTCCACCTGCTAGTTATGAAGATATACATTATTTTCTGTGGCTATATTGTTTTATTTCTTTTTAATTGCTAATTACTTAGCTAAGTGCCAAGTGATCATGCAACCTTGCTCTACATACATAGCTTGCACAGCCCAACATAGCCTACACAGCCTTAGTGGCATAGATAAGCATAGCTTTGTGAGGCACTATAGAATAGCCTTTCAAAGTGTGCCTGGCTTTGTTAGCATACCATGTCATTACATAAGCATTAGTCGACTGCTTTGTAAGCTACCAGTTCTGTGATTGGTTAGCACAGCCCTCTATATCTACAGTGAGCAACAAAACTGTTCCAATAACTAACCCCAACACAGTGCGTGAAGCGCACTGCAAACACATGTTGGAATTTCGCTTAGTTTTGGTGTGACCAAATGAAGCACAAACCATTGGCTACAAACCAATCCTTGGAACATGTAATGTGGTCCAGTGGCTGTGGAGTTATACCCATTGTAAGTCACTCATGTCATTGGAACAGTTTTGTTGCTGTCATATTGAAATGTAGAATTCATATGTTGTGATGGGATATTATGTCAGCATTGGGTCATGTGATGCATAAATAGTTTAACATGATGTAAACACAGCCAAACACCATCACTTTTACCACTTCTTTCATCATGAAATCCC
>JBBPNN010000371.1:0-28122 GCA_038090935.1 Hortiboletus campestris
GGAGGAGGTCGCGGGGGGACGGGAACATGGGTGGCGGGGAGGGCCCGGGGATGGGGGGGGGTATTAGTAGGGGAGGGCAGGAGGGCCGATGGCGGGGACGAATCAGAGAGGGAGGCAGACAGCGGACGGGCAGCTACGGACACGCACGCACGACGTCGGCGGGGGATCCGTGTCGACGTCCCCAACAACGAGCTCGCCATCACGATCTGTTCCTCGGATCGAGACTCGTCACGTGCACATGGCCACATTGGACACTCTCATTCAACACGACTAGCAACTCTATCATTAAATCCTATCCTACAGGTTCGACGCGTTCGTGATCGGCCAGTTGCTGTCCGCAGCAGTGAGCACGTCCTCGCCCCCTCCATACATCATATCATACTCACTATTCCCGCGCAGACCGCTTGTAGCCGTATCGCCCGATAAATGCATCCAGCTGCGATGGCCCACGTGACCCATATGGGTAGGGCAATGGCTGCGGGGGGGCACCCCTCTGCCCCTCGATCCAATGCAGGATCGGTGTGAAAATCTGTCCTCATCCGTCAGTACTCCAACACCACCACTCCATGCCACACCCACCTTCCAGGCCACATCCAGCTCGTCGTCCCTCACAAAGTTCGAGTGATCGCCTTTGAGCGCATCCAGAATAAGCGCCTCGTACGCCTCGGGGATCTTCGAGTCCGTGAACCGCCTCTTGTAGGTCAGGTCCATCTCCGTCGGAATCGCGCGGAACGAGTATCCCGGCGTCTTCGTGTTCAGCTTCAGATACACCGCTTCCGAGGGCTGGATCCGCACCACCAACTCGTTCCGCGGGATGTCCGCAAAGATCCCCTCCGTCACATCTTTGAACTGCACACGAATCTCCACCTTGGCCTCATTGAGTGCTGCATGTACACATTCAGTCTTCATCAATCTACCCTTGCTTAACCTCACTCGCCTTTGCCCGCTTTCAGGATGAATGGCACCCCATCCCACCTTGGGTTCTTGATCCAAAGCACCGTCGCTGCAAACGTGGGGCAGACAGAGTTCTTTGGCACAGTCTCGTCGTCTAGGTATCCCCGCTGCCCGTTCGCCCCCACGTATTGGCCCAGAAGCGTGTCCTCAGGCTTGATGGCTGGGATCGAGCGTAGCACCTTGACCTATCGCACACGTGAGAACAGCGTAACATGACGTTCGTTACGCAGCATACCTTTTCGTCCCGGATATCTTCCGCGCTGAACGACACCGGCCGCTCCATTGTCAGGATGCTCAGCACCTGTAATAAATCTACAGACGCACGTGCGTCAGCGTGAGTGCACCGTTCCCACACACCCCTCTGCAGCACTCACGGTTCTGCAAAATGTCTCGGATGATACCAAATTCGTCAAAGTATCCGCCACGGCCTTCAGTACCAAACGGCTCCTTGAACGTAATCTGGACGTTGTCGATCGAGTTTCTGTCCCACGCAGCATGCATGGCAACGTTCCCGAACCGTAGGACAAGCAAGTTCTTGACCATTTCCTTGCCCAGATAGTGGTCAATCCGATACGTCTCATCCTCCTTCCATGAGTCCTTGAGTGCGCCGAGAAGTCTCCGGCATGATTCGAGGTCCTTGCCAAACGGTTTCTCGACGATGATGCGGTTGATGCCCCTTGTGGAGTAGCAGCAGTTTTTGACATTTTTCGCGACGGGGACGAAGACGGAAGGCGGGAGCGCAAGGTAGAACACACGGTTGACGTCGCGGGTTGCATACGCCTTTTCGATTCCCTCGAGATGTTTCGTCAACTTGACGAACGACTCGGTGTCCTCGTAACCGCCGGAGACATAGGTCGAGAGCTTTTTGAACTCGTCAAGCTTGGCTGTGATGGTAGCATCATCGTCGGGGATCTTGATGTAGGAAGTGATGCGTTTGTGGTACTCTTCAGTGTCCATTTTGCTGCGGGCATAGCCGACGATGTGGACATCTCTGGGGAGATAACCGTTGAGATAGAGCCCGAACAAAGCGGGATAGGTCTGCAATGCATATGAGGAAGGGGCAGGAAAAGATGGGAAGCGGCAGACCTTCTTTTTGGCCAAGTCGCCAGAAGCGCCAAACACTGGGGAGACGTAGCGGATCAGTGGTGGTGAGAAATAAAGCAGAGACAGGGGTGCGCACCCACGACGACGGTGTTATCTCTAAGTGCGTCGCCGCTGGTTTCCATGGAAGGGATCGTCCCGGAGCGGGAACGCTGTATCTGTGAAGACATCGTGAAGAAGAGGAGCGGATTGCAGTGGCAAGTGGGGGGGAAAGCGACGTGAGAGGTAGGATTGATGATGAGAACGATTCTCGTCAGCGGATACCCAAACCGGAAACATCTCGGGCTTCGGCCCGCTTCTTGCCGTCCTCCATGTCCGACTCTGATCCAACCATAAAACACTTTCAGGACCTCGTCTCTCCTGCGTACGCAAATGCAGACCCATCCACACTCCACATACGCGCTAGTGCTCTCCTCGCACGCCTCAAAGCCCTCAATAGATCCTCCAACGCCGCCACCCGCACACACAAACAGGCGACCGCGGATGCCAGGCAGGACATGGACCAGACACACCTCGGTCTCCAGAATCTCCTCTATGAGAAACGCCACCTCGAGCGCGAGATCGACAAGTGTCGCCAATTTGCGTATGCTCTCCCCTTTCGATGTCTCCGCTCTTACCTTGACCCCACGTAGCTCTATTTACCAGGACGTCCCCCTCCACTCCCTCCCAGAGTTCCAGGAACTCGCCCCGCCAGAGGCTCGGACCCAAAATGTCCTTGAGACCCCGCATCAATTAATGCTCAACCGTCTTAGCTTTGAGCTCGCAGAACGGCAGAGGTAATGCTCTCCGCGTGCCAAGTCTTTTGGTGAAGCGGCTTCTTACTCCCTCATCAGACTCGATCTCCGACGCAAAGAACTCTTGGTCCAAAAGGAAGAACTTGTTAAGCAGAGCAAGATCAAGCTTGCGACCGTGGAAAGCGTCAAGCTACAGATAGATACGCTGATGAAGGTGAAACTTTATTTCCCCGGTGTCCGTTCACACTCCGAGTCATCATCCCTTTGTTTCTCAGGCTGCTGCAGACATCCAGAAAAAAGTCGATGAGTTGGTCCCACCATTAGTCTCGTTATCCACGGCAACGACCCCGGCTTCCACCTAGCCGAGCGTGTTGACGCCTTGTCGGGTGCATAAGCAAATTCGGTCGTGTTGTGCGTACGCATCTCACTCAGAGTCACTCTCTTTAGCCCTCGGCTGTGGGCGGCACATGTTCCTGTCCGAACCTGTCAAGCCAACGAGGCAGGTTCTACTTGTCAAAATTTTCCTAGATAACGGTACAACGGTGCGATAGATTCCGAGTGTATGTAGTGGCACGACAATTAAAAAAAGTAGAGAGATAAATTGCGTTTGGGGAAAGAGGGTATCCTCCTGACCGTTCAGAGAATCGCATCAGGATATTTCTGACAACGCGATAGCAGTGTACACAGGGCCAGGGATGGGAAGAAACGTGGGTTGGCGTGGCATGTTTCAGGCATGTTGATGTGCCAACAAGGCGATGGTCATCAGGAGTCGTCGGCTTCCTCGCTGATGCTGCCAACGTCACTCATCTCTTCGTCTTCATCCTCCTTGTTTTCTGTAGCGTCAACCGCATCCTTGGTTGCGAACCGCTGTACATATTCTACACGGGGGGACCAGACTAAGCAGAATCGACATCGATCAAGTCTGCTTACCCTTGACTTTGGCTTCGTACTCCTTTGGGTGTCGCATCATCAACGCCGCTGCCTCCCCGTTGAGGGGATCGTTGGGATTTGGATAGCGGAGGAGTTGTGGCAAAAATACTTCAAAGATATTGATCATATCTTGACCACAGTTCATACATGGAGTCATGCGTGATGGTGAAAGCGCACACGCACCGAACATAGGTGACCAAGTCTGGTTGATAACGTCCAAACACACTGAGCCACTTCTTCGCGTGCGGCAAATCAGCACCTCAGCTACCCTGGTTGGCGATAACCACTTACAGTTCGTCGATGTTAGGGTGGAAGATCTTGTTCATGAACCCAATACTGGGGGATTTGTATGGATAATCAGCTTGCAGCTCAACGTGTATCTTCCATATTCCGCCTGCAAACGGAGCTGCTCGATGTGATTATTGGAGCGAGTCGCCAAAACAAGGAGTGACTCACTTTCTGGGGGTCCGTGGAATCGGACGTAGAACTCGCGCATGTTATCGTTTACAAGGGTGACTTCGTAATCCGACATCAATCTAAAGGAAGCCAAGGTGAGCTGAGAGAGAACGGGTTGGGGGCATCAGGCACTTGCAGCTTCATGACATCGGTTTCGATGCGGCGCTTCGTCGAGTGTTTCGGAACGCATGTTAGTTCGCATCTGTGTGTAAATAAACGGAGGTGTACTCATCATATCAGCTTGCGTTGGGGTTGATGGTCCAGGGAGAATGCAGTCTCAAGGCTAGCCAATGACGGTTCTTATGCGGCACCGGACCGGAACATTCCCTTTCCGGTTGCGACCGACCGCTCACCGGCGTCGGCTAGCGCCACACTATGGAATAAACAAAGCAAATACATTCCTTTCCAGAGGTGGCTCCCACCAACGGGGGGCATCGGATAAGATACAACACGTATATATACTTTAGAACAAGAACATCATAGAACAACATTTCGTGATCCCACTGGATGGACACCACGTTCGGGGACAGTGTCATGATCAGCAAGTACATCAGTAGAAAGCCCACTCCTCTGTAACGCAATATTCGTCGTAAGGGCTGCACGGGTAATCCTTTCGGTAGCCGGTCTTGGGGCGTCCGTAGGCAGCGGCGTTGCGTTCAGCAGAGGGTGCGTTATGTGCAGCAGGCGCCCTCCGGCCGCCCGCGCCGACCACATTGCTCTCCGCAGTCCCACTGCTTGCGGAGAAAAGGCGACGAGGATGAGCCAAATCAACATCAATACTAGATTGGTTGTATGCTTTCATCGCCAAAAGGCACGCTATCCACCATCGCCCTCAGTCAGTCCATATAAAAGAAATTTTTAAAAAAGGGTTTACCCAACCAGAATGCACCGAACGCCCCAATCAAGATAAGTTGTTCTTGGTCCCGCGACATCACCCTGCCTTCAGTGTGATGGTGTTTGATCACCCTGAAACGTTTGTTCATCGAGCCCCTCCCAGTCGCAAACATTCAGGTCAAGCGCTTACAAGAAAATGAGAGCTCCAATTGCTAGAACGGTCACTGATGTTTGCGTCAGGTGGATGACCTCTGCAGTTTGAAAGGCTCAATTCGGTGTTTCAGCAACCCGGAAAATAGAGACTTGCGAATGGAGTGAGGCAACATTTTCATGATGAGGTGTCCCATCACCAACGCGAGTATCGCTAATCATAGTATCTAGTGAATTTGGCGTGTCTTTTGCATCGACCAACACACCTTTTATAACATGTCTGAACGGATGATCGGTGAACAATGCCATATCGTTCGAGGTTGGAATACAATACACAAGGAATTGGATAAGGGTGGGTGGGAACCACAAAAGAAACCCAGCTCTTTTTCTGGCCTCGGCCATGAGGCGTCCAGACTTATTTACGGTATGTCTTGGCAGTGTCTAACTATAGAGCTATCGTACAGAGCCGAATCAAGAATTCCTCCAACAAAAGGGACATGTCGTTCATGATAATTGAGTCGTTAGTGTCATCCAAATTCACTTCAACGTTCTTGGGAGATCGGGTAGGTGCCATTGCAGTGTTGCCGTAGGCGGAGTGGTATGAACCAATCTAGTAATGCCCTCAGGCTGATACTATCCCAGGAACTTGGGTAACCACAGGGGGTGCACCGTTAACACCAGGGTGGATAACAACCGAGTGACCAGGCACCTGTTGCACATAGCCTCCACCAGCGGGGGTGCCATATGCACCGGGGTATGGACCATAAGGGTAGTGAGGACCACGAGGGTGCATTCCATCTGTTGGGTAAGCTGGCCATTGACCAAACCAGCCAAGCTGTGAGGTATGTTCCCGCCACGCATAAACCCTACAACACAACGTCAGCCACTATGAATTTAGCAGAAATCAAAGTCGAAGTACCGGCCAAGCGCAACTGCGCGTGTTGTAAGGGTCACCAATATCAAGAAGAACAATGCAACTGCAGCGAAGTGCCAATTATCAGAGCATGACTAAACTATCATCGAGACACGTACACATCACGAATAAGGCCCATGAAAGTGCTTCTATCACTTTCATTTCATAACAGTAAGTCTCCGCAGACACTGGGTTTCCATTACGATGAGTTTCTGAACATGTGGGCATATCAACAAGAAACTTACTCGTTCCATTCTTGGTCTGTTGTAGTCCACCGGCTAACTCATAACATTGGACATATCCGATGAGATCACTGTAATGTGTTATTCAACGACCCACCAACCGCGCAATGACAAGCTTACGCAGACCAGGCACCCATAGCTATTTGAGTCCAAGTGAACACCCCACAAAGTGTGCATAGCAAAAGAAAAAGCTCACCTAACCACAGGACACCTAGAACGAAGTGTACGGTGACCTCGATGATCGGTTGCGCGAACTGTAATCTGCACATCGCTCGAACAGAAGAAATACGACCAAGTGAATCACTTACAGAAGAAGGAATACAAAGATCGTCGCTGATGGCGCGACAAGTGAGAAGATGGTAAAATCATCTGATGGGATGGATGTCTTGAGGAAAGATCAAGATAAACGAGAGCGGACCCACGATTGATACTAGGCAAGAAAAGCTCTGCAAAGTTGGCTGCGAATCCGAGCACAACTCCAGAGAGGCAGAATGCAAACACTGGTCACTGAAATGAAACTCTCGAACTGTAAGACAATGCACACCACACGCACCGTAACCTATGAACCTCAAATTGGAGAAAAGAACGGTCATCCCAACGAAAATATCTCAAGTAGTTGCTCGTCTACGGTGGCAAGGTTGGGTACGGGTGTTGTGGGAGACTTGAAGGTCAAACACCTGGGAATCGTTCGAACGCTTTGAGGCTTCGTCACATATTTGGACCCTCGAACCCTACTCAAAGTGGGCCCATGATAGCGGAGCCTGAACGTCGCATGTTGACGGTGGAAAAACCGTCCAAGTGCTCAAGCGCTCATCGATGTATCAGTTGTGGAAACTCGCTTTATTACTCTAGTTACATCCGGTTCAACGCATCCAACGTGAACTACGGTACATACATAATTTCCTATGAATTTACTCTCCCAAAGAGAAGGTGGTCTAACAGAAATATCGGAAAGTTTCGGAGATAAACATCAAGTTCATTTCCGTCACCGCCGGGGTGATGCATTTCTCTTGTAGTTGTCTACAGTGTGTGCCCGAATGGGGGCCGCGTGTCCGCTTGATGGCCAGTTAGGATAGCGTGAGTCGTTCCGATGCGACGCATTTCTCCAGAGCTCAGCTTTCTCACTGGCGTATGCTCTGCCTCTCGAACGAGCACTGACGGGCGCTGGAAGTTTGGACATACTCGATCTTGGGCCGAACCAGGGATAGACCGTGACTGGAATGAACCACACGTTGCGATTCACTCGGTAGTAGTGCTTCAAGGCCATTCCAAGGAGGAAAAGAAGGAATCCCCATACTACGACAAGGTCAGAAGTAGGTAGAACCCATAGATCAGGCACTTGCCCAGGATGACGTTGAACAGCGAGAATGCCTCAAGGACACGATACTGTGCTTGATAGGTCTCCGTAGAAACTAAAACGTCTGGTTGGTACTTCCACGGTGTCAGAAGAAATACGAGAAACGTACATCCAGCTACATCGACGACCTGTGAGCCATCTACTGACGAGAAGCACTCAACATCCGCATTCTCTGAGTCAGAGCTAGCCAGAAATGCGCCAAGGGCTACGGCTACTTGAGCACCCAGCAGGACAAGACGTAGTTGGGACGCACCAAGCCAGAAGGTTCCCAATAAACCTAAACATCCTAGCTCTGTTCTAGTGGAAACAGGGTTGCGGTCGCGAAGAGCACTGCAGACGAGACTGAAGGGAATCAACATATAGACAAGCTTGACTTGCAAGATCACTCACAGCACGAGGAGAATCAGCAAGCTCATGCTACATACGAATATTGCGAATGGGACGAATCGAGCTGAGTGGTCCATGAGCGACGAGAGACCATTAGACGAAACAAGGATGCATACTTAGATCTGTGATGACGAGTAAACTCTGGAAGTGAGCTGCGATGCCTAGGCATATTATAGTCCAAGCCAAAACCACGGCTGGGGATGGTGAGTTTGGTAAATTGGTAGTGTGAGCAATGCGCACACTTACCATAGAGACTCGCTCGAACGATATTAAACTTGGAGGGCATTGCTAACTGTGTAAAGACGGACGAGATGGAGAGAGTGGAGAGTCGTTTGCGGCGAGACGGCTGGCGTGCCCGCAAGGCTTGTTGCTGAGAGGATGGAATGGGACGAGATGGATGATGCTGGCAGTTCAGGGGAGTGGGGTGCGATGTCCTCATCTTAAAGCAGAATCTAATTGGGCACGCGTTATGTGGGTGGTGCAAGATCTTGAACGGCGTGGAAAGCACGCTGCGTGCAAGAGCAATCAGCGGGAACACGAGTTTTTAGCCGTGGCCCGCTCAAATGGAGCGCACGGATCCAAATCGAAGCTGTGCTTTCACGCCGGAAAATTTGAGAGCGTTTCATCATGTTCGGGAATGCCGGCGTGCGGAAGGTTCGAAGCCTCGAGGCAGAACATGTGCAGTCCCAAATAAGGCAAGACGACCGCAAGCACTCCCACCGGAATCTCCTGGTGACACGTTGATAACGATCAGTGCATAGAACATTGGCAGATAGGCTTCTTGAAAACTCGCTAGTCAACGTACCGGGTAGCATACGTGGCATCCATTTGGCCAGGTATCAATTCACCGTTTTGCGGGTCCTTTCGATTACCACCACACCCTTGACAATGATTGACCACTGTCACGCGAGTCTCCATTACTGCAAACTTCGGCTCCAACATCTTGCGGAAGGCGATAGCGAAGCATGATGCATTTGGCAGAGAAGCTCAACGAGAAGTGCAGATACAACCTCGTCCCAAGGACCAGACCAACCCGTCTTCAGCACGCACACTGCGTACGCCTACGTCTACTTCGCCGAGGGCGATACAGTGCGCTTCAGACCGCGGGTTCGTGCTCGTCGAGGATCTCCGGGTGTCTGTCCCCAGTGTCCCGCAATAAATAGCGAGAGGAGGGGAATTGCTATGACTCGGACACAGCCATCGCTCTGGCCTCTGCTTCCGGTCGGTAAAACCCTGGTTCATTCCGCGCTGCCCTGGACCACCATACTCCACCTTCGCAGGCGTACTTTCAACAAAATTCCTTGCCCCCGTCCACCGTCGTGAGGACCGCCTGCCAAGATCGTCGTTTTCTATAAGGTCCGTAGTATTCCGAAGGAGTCGCCGCTCTAGACAGCTTTCAGTCTCTGTTCTTATTTCAGCTATCATGATGCGTTGCCGCGTTCGAGACGACGGGTCAGATGCCCCGGAATCTCGGAGGCGGACGAAGGTACAGACCGGACACTCGTCTTTTGTTGCGCATTGCCGACCAGGGTTGATCGCGTGGAACGTCTGATAAAGAGTCGGTGGATAGTGTGGGTGCTCAAGCGCTCAAGATACAACAACGAGGCTTGAATCCGATGCCCTCTTGATCTCAGAGGGAAAATAGACCATGCTGTCCAAGATACGATCATCGCAACCCGCATCATCGACGGATTCAAAAATCCCCTGCAACACGGGATTTGCCTCAAACATCACGCATCATTCTCATTAGAGCGCGTTGTCTCGCGCTCGGAGGGTACGGGTGACGATGGGATTCAGTGATGACTGTTGCGTAGATTCTCTACGCGCGTGACAACTCAGATACAGAAACGGTTGCAATGCTACAAGAATACGATCGAGGTATGTCTTTTTTTCTGCATCTTTCTCTCGCTGAACGCTCGTACAAGCAAATTAAACGCTAGGTGTCCTCTACTGCCGTGCGAGCACAAGCTACTCCACAAGGTAACCCCGACCGTCCTGTCTGTCTTCACTGACTGATCCTGCCCGCTCTCCCTCCTGCACTCTTCGGTGATATCCTCCACCTTACAAACCCAACACGCCATCCTCGTATCCCTTGCAGCCAAGACAGCATCCGTGGATGCGGAACTGCAAAAAGTCAAGGTGCCATACACCCAGCTTTGGTGTGCGAAGACAGGGAGCATGAGGGATTCTTTTGATGACCTTGACCAGGGGAGTGGAGGGGATTTTCGGAATGGAGTTATTATGCTTGACATGAGATGAGCCCACATAGACTGGTTGTTGATTTTTACCCTGGAGGTGCCCCATGCAATTATGTGTCACTTGCTAAGTGAAATACACATCATGACCCAAGTAACTTGAATGATACTTGCTTCTGGTTTGTGAGTTTGATACTGGACTTGCACTGTTGAATAGTATGAGTGTTACTATGTTGTCTTTTTATGCAAAATAACTAGATTTTGACTCATGCATCAAACCTGCTCTTGCCACTCAACAGCCCTTCATTGATTTGAATCTGCATGATCTTTACAGAAGTGACAACTTGTAGTTGACCATTATCACTATTCACTGTACTGGGCCACCAAACAAAATATACCTAATAACTGACATCCTTTGAGACAAATTAAGAGTTGGATTCTTATTATTTGAAAATCCTTCCACAGGCAGGGATTTAAATATTTTCTATATCAGTAATAACCCATGTCAACCACAATTTGCCACTAAATCCTTTATCAGGTCATGCACTCCAAGTTCACATTCAAGCTAACATCAATGGTTAGTATACCATAGGAATAACTCTCACATATAATATGATGTACCTCAAACTTCCTCTGTAGATCTTCTTGGGCAGCTGAGGAATTAAATATAGTGTCAATCTCCTCTAGTGAGACATTTGCTGTCTCAGGCACAACATAGCTTGACCAAAGGAAGGCTACAAAGCAGGCACAAGCAAAAGTCATGAATGTGGCACTAGATGGAGGTTAAAGTGATCATTATGGTCTTGCCAGATGCAGAGCAGAGCAGTAATGGAGACATACACGGAAGAGATTTCCATCATTGGAGGTGTGACAAGACCAATGAAAACTTTCAACAGCTTATCAATATCACAGATAGAATAACTCTATTAAGTCAGGACACACAGTTATTGATCCAGTTTGAAGCTGTTGACAGAGAGACACCTTTACTTCGCATTGACAATGAAAAGACCTCATTTGAAAGAACCCATCCAATTGGGCCAAAGCTCATTCCATATGCTGCAGTGAAGGCATAGATGCATCTGTTCAATCCATCAGAGTTACAATGTGCTGCATGATGAATGAGATTGGACATACATTACTGCTAGCCATGCAGCACCTGGATGTGAAGGCCAATCATCTTCACATTGAAGAATCTAAAATGGGATCTTCACTCAGTAGCAATTCAACAAGAAGAGGACACATTATGATACCAATATGGCAATCAAACAATGTGAGACAGTCATAACAGCACTACCCCCTGAGGAGCAACCTGTAAGATGGTCAAATTTGAAGAACAATGTGTTACTACCTCTCAAAAGGGGCTTGCGTCCTGGAAATGGTAAATCAGAAGCCAACTGGGCAACAGTGGAAACCTACCCCATTGATCCAAGTATAGTATCACAGGTATAACAGAAATAGCTTGGACTATTCCAATCCCACCCGCAACAAGCAGAGTGACTTTCTCCCCTGTCAACCCAATACTTCTTACTAGGGTGGGACCATAGTACAGTAAAGCATTGATCCCACTCCACTCTGACAATGTGTGAATATTATGTCGAGGAAATAAGTAATGACCACACACGTTGAAAGAACATTACCATGACACCAATGAGGGTCCGAGCACGATACTTTGCGTGAAATAGCTTGCTCCAACCGCTCATGACCCCACCGTCATCCTTGGCTCCTGTAACATCTCGAACAAGAGCAGCATTTACTCGCATTTCCAGCAATTCGAGCTGTGGACCTTTTGTCAATTTAGCTCGTTCTGGAAGAATCTGAGATACCTGGATGAGTGGGTCGTGAGTTGCTTCTTCTGGTGTCCGGAGGCGAAGCTTCGCAAGAGAATCCATTGCACCGTTTAACCGTCCGCGTAAAATAAGGAAACGCGGAGATGGTGGGAGGAGGAAGCATCCTAGACAGAGCAATATGCCAGGGAGGAGTTGAAGTGCGAGAGGAATTCTCCAAGATGCTGAGCCTGAAACTGCATTCAAGATGGATCAGACTGAGCCAGATATTACACATTGTACTCACTATTACGGGTAAGGAATGCAATCCAGAATCCGAAGACGACTCCGAGAACAATAGCGAGTTGTTCGATAGCTAGAAGTGATCCCCGGAGCTCGGGAGGGCTAATCTCAGCCATGTAAAGCGGCGATAACATGCTCCTTGGAGTCAGCATTGGTGCCGTTGAACAAGCCTGGGGATTACCTTAGTGCTCCAACACCAAATCCACCAATGGCTCTTCCGATAATCAAATCATCGAGATTGCGAGCACCGGATTGCAATCCAGAACCAAAGCAAAATATAACTTACGGGATTCGTTGAGTAAGAAAGAAGCCCAGAGTTGACGCCAGGCTCACCTGACGCTAAGAATATAGAATGTCGCCTAGAATACTTGTCCGCAAGAATACCGGACGATAGAGCACCAAATAGAGCACCCAGCTCCAGGACCGCAGCTGCAACGAACACGGGCTCACAGGGTATGTATGCTCTAGAGCAGGCAAAGACATACTCATCAGTCCCTTCTCCCAAGGTCCTACTGGCCACCGAGCTAGGAAGTCTCTCATGACTAGGACATTAGCAATGACACCCTGGTCATATCCAAAAGACAGACCGCCTATGGATGCAAATATTGCACAACCAACAGCATAGCGATTGCGTAGAAGGCCAGTGACTCCATGTGGTCCGTAACAGTACGAATATGAGTCGCCGTCAGCATGAATGGACAGGGAACCGCCGTGTGAGGTTTTAAGCACGACTCCGCGTCGCTGTTCCAGTAAGGATTTGAATGCTGAGCTTTCCTCTGCGTCGACACATTCCTCCCCAGCGAGGGGCTCGTAGCTTCCACCCGGCGTCTGTTGCCATGGATCACAGTAAGCGATGACTCGAACGGAATGCGGATTGGCTGATACCATGGGCAATTATCGTGTGGGGTGCCAACGGCTGGCTTAATTGTTTGAAGTTGCGCTGTTCCTAATCTGACATGCACCGCCGGCACTGACCCCGGACCCCGGTTCGCATGCATCCCGGTTGGCAGCTGACGCACAAGTGACGACTCGGACAACTCTCAGTATTCCCTATTCAGTTTCTGTGGTAGGCGGACTGCTAGTCACATCACTGCAGCTTACATTGAAGGTTTTGGTGTCGAAGACTTGACGAAAATGGTCGGAGCAAACTACATGGGCGGGAAAAGGTCCAATTTGTCCTGCTAGACACTGCCGCCTTCTCACATATAAAACGCATTCGCCAGAAACACTGCACGAACTAAGTCAAGGGACGCCATTGGACGTGCACAAAGGCGACACTTCGGAATACGGCGTCTTGCCTCTGCGTTGTGTGTGACGCAAGAAAACCGCGTTCATCCGAGCGCGATAACGCGTCCATCCGTTCTGCCAGAGATCACGCTCGCGCATGCGCGTTGTGATGCTAGTGGTGACCCGGGTGCTACCTCCTCCAGAAAGGTGTTCAACGGAGACCAATTATACTCGTCAACCTCGCCAAGCTATACGACGCGGCGCAATAAACCGTCCAAAGTTCTCGCTGCTCTTGATGTTTCGGATCGTGTGTACTGTTTCCTCCTCGGCTTCTGTCCGTTGATATACTCTTGGAGAAGACATGTCCATGCGAGCTGCCATTGACCGTATCCTTAAACAACCGAATCTCATCGGGATCAATACCTTGAAGCTTACAGAAACCGCATATATCGAAACTCCTGCGGCAGTCAGGCGACCAACAGATGCTCATATCCATCCTAAAGTACAATGGTCGAAGATTATTGCAGGCGGTAACACTCATACCTTGATTGACAGGACCTGGGAACCCAGTATTCAGAAATGGTATCGAAGGAGGTCTTTAACCCTCAAGTGTCATACCCTCAAATCTCAAGGCACGAACCCACGAGTCTCCCTGGAACTAACCTAAATACGAGCCATGAGCACGCAGAGAGTGGTATTCTTTCGCCGCCCGATTATCCTTCGGGAATATGTGATGTAACATTCCGGGACGCCTTCGACGATTCAGGTTATGCAGAAGTGCAATCGTCCACAGGAACCAATCCGTTCTTTTGTACAGGAAGAAACGAATCCGAATGGCCCAATGCATTTCTAGACGTCGTTTATCCGCTTCCTCAGTCATCTCCCTTCTCTTCCAGTTCGTGGTCATCAAATAACAACAACTCAATTCTTGACCTTGATACCTCACCTCGGGCTGCCATTCGTCTCGGACGCTCAGACAACCTCTCCGAAGATGTTGATTATGTTGACGCATCATCGTTATGTTCTATTCATCGGACAATATTTCGTCAGTCACCACGGGTCCCTTCTATCCGCGAAAGCTCTAATGGCGTGGATGAAGCACGGTTCACAATCTCGTCATTCACTGACTTGAATGAAGAGGATCTGGTAGCCGAACGACCCCTCACAGTGTGCTGCAATGATAGCTGCGCTTTCCCGTCGACTGGAAACAATGACTTCCGACACTCATTTTCGTCTGAGTCTGGACGCGGTTCTATTCGTGACTTGGCGAGTCTGAAGGTTACTGAAGACGACCTACCAAGCGACATCTCGATTGATTTCTTGTCCGATCCCCATCCTTGGGAAACAATCGGCAGAATCTTGAAGCTCCAGCCCCCCGAACCATCTGCATTGCAATCTATGAAAATCGACTTCACAAAGGACAGGGAGGGCGTGGGCTACATTTCGCCGGAGATGTCAGGCACATGTGGTGCACGTTCTTCTGATGCCACCTCCTTTGAAACGATGATCAATAACAAGCCTACGCACGATATTCGCGTTGCGTCCAGCGCAGACCTTCCCATATGTGAGATCGCAGGCCCGGAAATCCTGGACGCGGATGACCATATGGCAACCAATACTCCCGATTCGCTGTGTGCCATCAACTCTACTCGACCTCTACTTGATGCGGAGCCTCCTTTCAAGACTCGAAGCAAAGTCGATCCTTGTACCCCGAATGAACATGCCCGATCGTCGAACCCCCTCGCCATTATCGTCGCAACAACAGCAGCTGAGCCAGATGTTGGCGTGACCTTCGACGGACCTTGTCTATTTGGTGATTCTGACTTGGAAGAAGATGCGTAACAACGTGCTTTAATCATGTTCATGTAGTTAGTATGCGCCTCGTGGCCTCGGCCAGTGTACATTCGGCACTGGGCCACACGCTGGAAGTCACATTCATATGATCAACGCACGAGGTGAGCATATTGAGAATGTGGCTGGTACCAACCAGGGTTAATTATAGTGGGATTGTCAGTCTTGAGGAGGTTTTTCCCAAGTAAAGAAAGTCACTCAAGTCGAATTGCTCATTTCGACACATCTGAGCTGCTATTTTTGTGCACTTGCTTCAACACGATGAACATTTCTTCTGCACTGGCGAGATGATAGCGACAGGTCAATATAAACATATCATCTGGTTGCTACATAACCTCTGTGGTTCCGATTGATGGCGCCTGTCTTGCCCTTGGTACTAAGTACCTCGTGGTCACTTTGGACCAGCATGCTTAAATACGCGCCCACTAAAACAAACGTCCCGAGCGTTCCCTGATGATCCCTTACTTACGATTGACATGTTCAAGCCCGACTTACTATAAATAACGGGTTCATCAATGTATCTTCCACTCCCTCCCTCTCCAAACCCACACAGGCAATACCGAGGACACCGGCGGTCCCGGAAACATCTGATTTGTCACCGCCTCTTTCTATGCCTACCTGTGTTCTCCAGCACAGTAGATGTGGACTGCATCTCGATCCCCGTTACTGAGTCGGGCAGTCCAGCTCTATCATGCAGCGTCCTGTCATCGCGTGAAACCAGAGGGGAAAACGCGTGCGGAGTTTCAATTGGTATCAATAAAATCTATGCCAGTCACATCAACGTAGGTGCACCACTAGGATTGATACTGTTGTCTTTCGCACAGCGAACGAGAATCCCTGTCAACCTTGGTAAATTTACCTTGAGTCACTTGAATGATTGTTAGCAGCGACATTGACTTTGTGGTATGCAGGCGGACCGATTGCACTGCATGAGCACAAGGTATGTAGGATGAGATTCTAACCAGAGAAATCCAACTCAATTTGTTCCAAAGTTGGAGGTTTAAGTATTTCCCTCAGGACCCCCCTGCAACCCAGTGTCCGTCACGTTCGGTCGTGAAATCCTTCCGGCAACTGCCTGACTCACTGGGGGTTTGATAAGGGTTCTGGTTTATTTTCTCAGCGGGTCTCATTAGAAATAATCCATTTATGCACGCCGCGGAATCACTTGACGGGCTGATGTCATTCAGGCACTGATGACTAGGAGTAGTTTTCGAGTAATGGAATGGGTTTACTTCGATATAATGATGCCTGGCGTAAGGTCGCTATCTGAATGCCCCTGTCAGACTATTTTTTCTGTTTGTGGGTCGGTAGAGTCCATGGGATGTCCCTGACGAGGTACGGGTTTATGGTTTGTACAGAGCAGGATCCCCAAGCCTGACGCTGTCCGTCATGTGTAGCTTTAGAGTTCGGGGACCAATCTAGGAAAAATGTTATACCCCAAGTGTCAATGGCATCCGAGGACGCGGTCGCCGTCGTTGGTTCACTTAAATACCTACGACTCAAGGACTCGGTCATTTCATCCTTGACAGTACTTGTCTTGAACCTGGAAATTCTGATCCCAGATTAGTATACTGTTTCGAACATGGGCATTTGCAAATGTCAATATGTCGGACTCAGGGCACTGAGTGTGTCGAATTCGACTTACTCACACGAAACGGCCGTCAGTTGACGATGTCTCACTGAGTTTGTGGTGGTCCAGGCATCTTTACAAGAACTACGGGCCTGAACACGATGGACGCAGCACCGATCGGCGGAGAGGCTGTGACAGTTGAAGCGGAGAACCAACTTTGATTGTCATCCCAAACATTGTTTGCGGGACTTGCCGATGGGGCCATCATTGAGGGCGCGGACACGGATCGCCGCCGAGGAAGAAACGGGGAGGGGGCGATGCAGAGGCATTACGAGCGGTGTTGATGGAGCGGCGAGGACAGCATAGGGCAAACGGTTCCGGGAGGTGTGGGAAGGGCTGTGGGGATAAAGGGCAGGTACGAAAAAAATGATAGCCTGAGATACTAGCGACGGGTACGTAGGAATATTATTCGTTGCCTTGACCACCGACCGTATTCTTGCGATCTCGTTACAGCTGCAAAACGGCTACTCGCTGCTGTTGTTGTCCCTCCTCTTGTACACGCGCGCGCTCTTGTCTGTCTCTTTCTTCCACTCGGGGTAGTCTTCCCTCTCCTCTCGCCATATCCTTTTCACCGGCTGGTCCGCCTATTCGCTGCGTCGGCCTCGTCCCCAGCTCAACACCCTCCTTCTCCACCCGCCCATATGGCTGCTGCTGTAAATCTTCAGACAATCTCTTCAAACGTCCCCTTTGATTTCTTACCACCCAGCCACCCTCATTCCCGTTCAAACTCGATCCCCTCCGCTCATTCGCCCAATTCCCGCCCCCACTCTTCCCAGGACATCCTCCCCCGTATGCCTCCCTCAGACGACCCGTATCGTCTCTCTGCCTACCTCCCCGGCGATCAAGTGCGCCACTCGTCCGTCTATTCCCTCCCCCCTGCGGACATGTCCCCTCGCCAATCTTCTCCGAACAGTAATATGACTAATCCCGCGCTTAAGGGCCATATTCGCCAGACTCACCTCAGGGCTCGTGCTGCGGCTTCTCCCTACCCCCGCGATACAGAGAGCGTCCACTCCTCTTCCAGCGAAACGGACGACCTCACCATGTTTCTTGGCAACTCTCCCGATTATTCTACCATGTATGGGCCAGGCCAGTCCATGCCCACTAATCATCAGGAACCTAGACAGTCTGCAGGCGTTTTCGGTAGGATGTCTATCAACCCTGATCATGCCCTCCAGAAATTAGCGGCCAATGTACGGGTCGCAACCACAACCAGTGCTTCTGACCGAGCGAAGCAGATTTTCGTTCAAGCTTGGTGTGTTCCTGTCCTTCCCTTCCCGTGTTCCATTTTCTCACACTTTCGCCATTCAGGTTGACCGCCAACTATGCTCCTTACCCTGACGGAAATGTACCACGCCAGGGCCTTTATTTTTCATACCGCAGAGTTTGCGACCAGTACCAGATCCCTCACATCAATACTGCGACCCTCGGCAAGGCCATCAGACTCTGTTTTCCCACTATCAAAACAAGGCGTCTGGGTGTTCGCGGGAATAGCAAATACCATTGTACGTGTCTTACAATCCTCCATCAGATGATCGGAATTTATTGATCATCTGTTTCTGGCAGATTGTGGCATTCGTCCCGCGACCTCGGCGGAAGCCGAATTTTTGCAAGATTACATCCGCAAGTCAAACAACAACGCAGGCCAGTCATCCATCAACGCTGCTCGTGCTGCGCAGGAGTCGGGTGAGAACACAAACAAGGGCGAGGAGCGATCGGACGAGGACGAGGACGAAGATTCTGAAGGGTCCAGCGCCTCCAAGCGGAACTCCCTTGTTCTTTCAGGAGATCTCAAAGGCAGTGTTACGTTTGAAGACATATGCGACAAGACACCGACCGCAGGCAGCCTATTGTCGCAAGCCCAAGTCCTCGCCAGGAGTAACTCTTATCCCAGTCATACGCCAATCCGTCGACATGCCAGCCAACCGGAGGGCAGTATCGCACCGCAACCCACGTTAACCCTCGGGCCCAATGCCGATGGTCAATATGTCCAACCACAGCAACATCTCTCAGTCCGTCATATGCCTCATTTCCCTGCCATCGAGGAAGCCATCGGAGCTACCTCCGCTTCCGCCCAATGTATTGCTGGGAGAGAAGTATGGGGCTGGTTCCAAGACCACTTGGACGCAGTCCTAGAGAGCGCCCGCGCTTTCCGATTTGATCAGTTCGAGATGCACCTTAGGGGATTCTGGTCGACCTTGACAGGCACTCATCGTGAGGTTGTTCATGCGCCCGCGATTGCGGGACTGATGGCCAAAGCCGATGCGATTGTATATGATGTAAGTCTGTATCATACCACTTGCGTGCTGCTGCTCAACCATGCATAGGAAATACTCGAGTTTCTCAGGTCCCAGATGCTCTCCCCTCTTCCCACAGCTTCCTTAAATAGCTTGCGCCAACTTGCTAGTCAGATGGAGAAAATTCTCCTCCTCGCTCTCGAAGGATACGGGACCACGTTTGTTGAGCCCAAGGTTGAGCTGGGTGCACGCTTTGGGCATTTAGTCTGTATGTGTGCAGTCGCGCGGATGGTGAGGCGTTGCTCAATTGACATATTTCTCATACAGTGCGATTTGTGGACATCTACCAGGTTACCCAAGCTCTAAACACAGTTCTCACTAATCAAAAGCAGCTCGCTGAGATGCGTCGATCTTGGCAAAAGGTAGATTTTGAATCCGTTCGCAACCAATCGGCTCTGGTATGCAACTGCCGGCATGAAGATCTCGTCCAGCTTCTCGAGGTGGAGTTTGTCGCGATGATGGATGGTCTTGCGAAGAGCAACGAGCCTGTCAGAGAAGTGATGGCATGGGCTGATAAGTGCACAGAGAGGCTCATGGAGCAGCGTATTGGAGCTAGCGATGACAGAGGAGCGATGAGTCCCCGTAGCGTACTCATCCGCTGGGGATATGTGACTAGCCAGGTCATGAGGGATCTCGTGGGTTTCCTGATCCTGTTCAGACTGCCTTGTGTATGGTTCTAACATACTCGCCAGACCATCAGGAGCGACCCTGCGTTTGGTGCTTTTCAGATAATGAAATTATTCCTCGAGTAAGTTGCGCTTTCACCACTTTTCATTGTAGTATTGCTCACGAGCGCATAGTGACTGGATCGCGGTAAATGTTCTGCGGAATGTTGCACTGTCCACCAATTCCGTGGCCGCCTCAGTTGAGCCAGTAATGCAGCAACAATTCTTTTCCCTTTCACCCATGGCTGGACAAGAGAGTTTCACCTCTGAGGCTCGCCCCCAACACGCTATGAACCACACTCCAACAACCTCGAGCATGTTGGCCGCATTGCAACAGGATCCATTCCCTGCTGGCGCGCTGGACGCCTCAGCTTCTGGTTTCAATTCTGATGCATATGGGGGACTAAACTACATGGACACTTCAGTTACCCCTGAGGATTCGATACCTTCGGTCCATCAAGCTGGCCTTGCATTCTCCGAGTACGCGACGACGAATACGTTTGATGTCGCACCATTTTCGACTCAAGATCTGAGTTTGCCTGGTAATGCTAGCGAACCAGAGCGGGAAACCGAAGCGATTAAAGCAGAGGCTGCATCCTGAAGGATCAAGATCATAACCATACTTTCCGTCGTTTTCTGGGTTGTTCGGAAAATTTAATATAGTCTGCAAGTATATATGACCACTTTTCTCGGCCCGTCATTTATTCCTACCTTGCTCCGTATTTGTATTGACCGTTTGCTTTTCAAAAGTTGTGCTTACTATTGTATAGGCCTCGACCTGAATAATACTAGTGTTCTTTTGCTTGCCATCGGACGAGCAGTATTCCTGGTATAAGTAGCACTGAGATTCAATAATATATGGACGGTGCTGTAGCGTCTCATCCCGCCTCAATTAGCCGTCAACCTCTACGCTGCCAGCTGCCTCATCATGAACGAAGTTGTCTTCCACTGGGGTGGATGCCGATTCCAAAGGTGTATCCGCACTACCGTTCGCGCCTACCGACGCTTGGGTATCCTCCATCAGGTATTCTGGCTTGGCCGCACTCGTGAGGCGTTGTATTTGCGCCTCTGCTTTCGCGATGTTTTCGGCCGTTACACGCGCCTGATTGGCCTGGTACCACGCTTTCTTCGTTTTCAGGTCCTCGATGACACGTGGAATGTCGACTGCAGCAGTTGGAAGAGGAATCGCGAACTTGGAAAGTGCAGTAATAGTTCCGAAGGGTAGATTCTTAAGGGGATCCGTTTCATGCGCGACCTTGGGTATTTTGTCCTTCTTCGCCCGTTTCCCCTTTCCCGCAAAGTATGTCTCTTCCTCGTCCCCCTTCTTCTTGCGCACCACAAGACCATCAGTGGCAACCTCTACCTGCCTTAGCTCGAGCTTTGGCACGCCAGCCACTTCACCTCTTTCAGTTAACGACGAAGATAGCACGACCGTGTCAGAACTCTTGCCCAAAAGAGCGTCGATTAACGTTTGGCAATCTTCGATCTCTGCTTGATACGCTGGCAGGGATGCTTCCTCTCGTAACCGTTGCGCATGTTCCAACCTTTTCTGAGCTTCTTCGGCGGCGCGCTGCGCACGAGCCCTCTCAGCACGACGAGCACGGTCTTCATTGACTTTTGTCCAGTAACGGTCGCTTGCATCCCGGAACTGCTGCGCGGAGGCTCTTTTCTCATTGAAGAGGGTGGTTATCTGAGCTTGCAATTCGTCCCGCTCTTCGAACAGCTTGGTGCGGCCAGCGTATGTTTCGTCCGACTCCTTCTTGAGCTCATCTAGTTCTGCTTTGATCTTGTCATAACGATCGGAGATGGCCTTGGATTCTGGGTCATCCAGGTGCTGGCGAAGCTCGTCCGCAGCGCTCCGTTCCGCGTCAATTGAATCCTGGGCAGCCTGGAAACCTTCTACGGCCCTTCTGGTCCGTTTGGCCTGTGAGATTCCTTGGAGAGCACGTTTCTCGTCAGCAAGCTTCATACTGCCAGATTCTACCTGCTTTTCCAGGTTTCTGGGCGGGAACATTAATAATTCCGATTGAAAAGTGGTCATAGGGATGGCGTACATGATGTGAGCATCAACCTCAGCAACAGTTCGGAATGGCGTCTTGCCCCGCGCAGCTTGCAAGTCCTTGGTCTTCAGGTATTTGTTCACGTTAAACCGACACTCAGGGAAACAACATGTGTGGACATACCTTCTTTTGTATGCCATCTTGCAAAGCCTTGAGTTGATCGAGGACATGGCCTCTAGAAGTCTTGTAGGAACCTTGTTGCCCACGTATGCTGTCAAGCTCCGCATGGAGCGCGTTCCGTCTATCGTTCCCTGAAGGCTTGGTAGCCAACGATATTTTCTCTCGGACGGCGCCCTGTGAAACAGGATCGGTCACTGCACCGATGACAATAGGGATACAACGCACAAGCTTGGCCTGCAGGGCATCGATCTCAGACTTGAGTCTCTCCTGCTCTGCGTCATAAGCACTTTTGTCGGGCCTCCCTGAGCCATGTGTCATGGCATGTTCTGCGTCTGATGGCTTCAAAACCGGAGACGACGGGACAGTGCTTGTTGGAGTTCCTTTGGATTTTTTCCCAGATGCGGAGCCATTGGCAGAAGTAGCTTTGGATGCGGGCATAGCTGAGAGAGTGGGGGGCCGAAGACTCGAGAGTAGTTGGTGGAAAGAAGCGCCTGCTGTAAACGTGCGAATTGCGCAAAAGGTTATTATTGGTCCCGAACACCCGGTTACACTCGTGGATCTCAGAGGGCGTTGACATGGACACACAAGCGCTAGCGCGGGGCAGAACACGTCGGAATTGACTGCGGGAAATCAAAAAACAACTTTGGCATCAAGCTTTTCTACGTCCCGACGACATTCTTCGTACAGTTCCCGGTAATCGTCATCACCCCCCTCCTCGCCGTCCTTCTTCGGTGCCTTGCGCTTCAGATTTGGACATATCATGACACAACTCGTTGGTCGTTTTGTAGAGCTGGCGTGCCCAAGCTCTTCTTTGGATGCCACGAATACATAGGGTATCTGGGCTTCCTCACAGAGTACAGGGAGGTGGGATATGATGTCGATCGGATTGATGTCAGCAGCGAGGACGAGTAACCTGGCAATGAAATGGCGCGAGTGTGGCAAGCAATACAAATGAATTACTTGCCCTTGCTCTCCTTTACGGATACCCTTGACAACCTCTTTTACACCACGTTTGACCTGCCTGGTTTTGGATGCTGACGACAACGTGCAATAGTCATTTCACGAGCATGGTAGGACCGCACCTTTCTTGATCGTCTTGTGCAACTTTTTCACAAGCTTTTTCTGCGCAAGAGGTCGCGCAATAGGAGCAAGGTCCTCGAGGGGGATGGTGATTTCCTCCTTGTCTTTCTTTGCTTTCTTCGTGGGCTGGACTTGGATGAGACCGCGAAGCACACATTTCGATGGTCGGGAAACGCACTGAGGTGTCCACCATTTCTACGTCCCCAGCTGGTGGGGCGCTCGCCACCTCCTCCGCCTTTCTCTTTTTCTCTTTTTTCTCGCTCTTGTCCTTGCCCATATTGCGGGGGTACACAGAACCGGGAAGCGTGACGTGACACACAGTGACAAAAGCTCTTTAATTTCCAGGAGGTACATTATCGCCCGTCCGAAGCATATTCAGCCACACCCAATTGATCCCCTGAAGCTCCGCGTCGTACCACCAATTTAATGCGATGGTCACATCGCCCGACTGTCTGACAAAGTGCCACCAGCCAACAGGCAGGTACAGTGTATCTCCCACAGTCAATGTTATATGTATCGGGTGTGCTTCGGGTGGCAATGCGTCTGGAAGGTCGGGGTCTGAGACCGAAGACCATCGCACAGGTGAAGCTTCGTGTGATGGAAGGAGAACGAGGTCTGGAGTCGCATCAGCGCGGGTGTACACAGCATGCGGGTATAACCTCTCTACTTTCATGAGCGACGTGACGACAACGATGGTGTGTGTAGCACAAACCTTCCAAACACCATCCCTCGCTAGGTGGTAGCAATGTAAAATGTTTGGTACCACGGACGACAGTGTATATGTTCTCATAAGGGTCTGCAAGCCTCCGATCAGGTCCAAGGGGTTGGGAAGTTGTCGATTACCGTACCACTGTGTATGCTTGTGACGCTGTCGCTGCCTCCGATCCACAGATTAACAGCGTCAGGAGTCCGATCTAGTCAATCACTCAAGACATTGTGAAACATAGTCATGGGCCGATAACGAACCAAGCGCATCACGAACAAAGTTGACTTCGGGGGGAACATCTGCTCGTAGGGCCGCGAACTCTGAGGTATCCTCTCCCTTGGAGAAGAATTCTTCCGAATACAAATTTCCGTTCTGCGATTGTAGATAATAGACGTGTTTTTCATCTGAACCATAGTATGGTCTGATCGTGTCGAACAGAGTGAAAATGAATCGAGTCACCTGAACGCAACCTCTTGAGAAGGTCAAGGAGGGTCAGAGAGTCTATGAACGGCTCGGCAAAGTATAGTTTTCCGTCCAGCGCGCGGGTGACTGCATCTGCTCGACTTGCCGTCGTTCAATCATGCTTCTGAAAATCAGTCGCGGATGATTGGGCCATACCCATTTGGAGTCACAGCAACTGAGACAAGCTGGTTTCCCATTCTTTGAACAAGATAGTCATCTGTCCACTTTGTCAAAGCCGGAAACTCTACCCCTGAGAAGCAGCGCGTTAACCTCGCTGGAGTGACGCAGATCGGATCAGAGTAATACCCTTGATGACCACTGGTCTCGATAAATGGACAAGCCTAGCAAACTCCAGGGGCATTGGTGGGTGGTCAAGGACGCGGTATGACGGACCATTCATATCTGATCTTTGCGAGTGGGTTGAACCACCCCACTGACATGGAGATGGCGACTTACCAAAATACTCCTTGGATATCCATTTCAATAGGTCCCTACTGGCAGAAGGCCGCTGTTCAGCGTCCTGACTGTCCGACATCAAGTTGGCTCAAGTCACAAGACCAGACGCATGTGACACGTCACGCGACGCGCTCCTACACGCGTACCAACTTGGATCACAATACCGTGACTATTAACGTACCCAACCGCGCCTCGAACTGCGCTGGCCATCATCCACCACCACTATGCCGGAAAATAAAAGATCAAGAACCACAGGCGGTCAAGTTAAAGCCCAACGGGTACCATTTCTGCACATTTTTGTTTCGTGTAACTCACTAGGCCTCCGCTCCTTTTAGCCGGCAACCCAAACGACTCTGAAGGATCTCTTTCGGAGGACAGACTCCGGAACCGAACCTGCTGCGAAAGAACGAGACTTGCACCCCGAGCACACAGACCCGGCAACCCTCTCCCCCCAAGTAGTGGACCCACTCCCTCCCGCTCAACCATCCAGGCCCAAACCGAGTGCGTGAGTTTATTGCACTTCGCCTCAGCTCCAAACAATGCACAGGTCAACTATTTCCCATTTTCACGAAAGTGTCTTCCGTGCGGGACAGATCACGAGATACAGTCATCAGCGTGGATGATACCGACGTTATAGATATCACCGACGTGTCTTCCGACATAGAGTTGTCCACAGAACCACCTTTATCGTACAGTCATCGGCTATCTCCTCATTCAGATTCCAGCCGGGCAACCTCACATTCGCCTCCTCCCTCTCGCACACAACACAACGTTCACTGCTGTAGTGACACGAGCATTCCGCATGCCGGCACACACGAACACATACATCCGCACAAAACAAACAAGAAAAAGGAACTGAACAAACGGACTCTCGGGTTAGGTGATGTTGCGTCTCTCCCTAGTTCAAGTTCGCAGCATGTTCGAGGGGTGCAGCATTCTTATGCTTCCTGTCAAGCACCCCCCAAGCGTAGCGTATTCCCAAGCTTCGGTCCATCAAATGAAGGCACATTGGACTTCCTCACAAATTGGCGGCAGCTGGATGATCCTCCCTCGATTCCTTTGGACCGTATCCACAGGTCTTTGACACCCCAGCAGTGCAAAGAGCATCTTCAATCCCTCAGTCGTGATTGCACTGAATCACACCCCGCTTTCGCACAGATATCTGCCCATCGAGAAAGGATCCCATTACGCCATGCCGAGATGTGGACTCGTCGTTTTCGACCCAGACGAGCGAATGAAGTACTGGGAAATGAGCAACAAGCTCTCTATCTACGAGACTGGCTTCGTGCACTCGAGATACATTTGCGAGGTCGCCAGCCAGAGGAACCAGCGTCGAAAGGTGTCAAAGCCAGAGAGAATAAAGTGAAAGGTACTTCGAAGCGGGTAGAACCACGAGGTGTGAAGCGACCCCGCGTTATTCGAGCTGTTACCAGGAGACGGGGCAACAAGAAAAGAAGATTGGATTCGGATGACGACCTAAGTGACTTCGTGGTCTTTAGCGACACGGATGAAGAGCAAGCCGATGAACCTCCCGAGGATTCGGAGGACGAGTTCGCATTCTGTCAACGCACTCTCACTCGCCTCCATAGACGCGACACAAGTGACCCCCACGAGGCACACCCTATTGCATCAAACGTCCCCGATAAAGAAATCGACGACACGACATCCCAATTACAAGAACTCATTCAAACCAACTTTGCTGACAAGCTGACCAATACGCTCCTCATCACTGGTCCCCCCGGCTGTGGGAAGACTGCCGCGGTCTATGCCTGCGCAGAGGAGTTGGGATGGGAAGTTTTCGAGGTGCATCCTGGTATCGGAAGGCGCAACGGCGCAAGCTTGGATCATCTTGTCGGGGATGTAGGCAAGAATCATATCGTGCAGACGGTTCATAGGCGTGCGGCAACGAAAAGGAGTAAATTAGGGGCAAAGGAACCCATGGGGCTGCGCGGTTATCTGGACAAGAGCAGGCCGAGAGAGTTTGGCGAATCACAGGGAACAGGAACTGAGGGACAGCCTATCAGTGTAGAAGGTGAGAGTCCGACACATGGGCTACAGCCACTGCCACCGGACCAACACATGGTCCCATCAGACGACGCGGCCATCTCCGGGACGTGTCATGCTGAATCTGAATCGAGACCGATCGTTCGGCAGTCACTTGTGCTGCTAGAAGAGGTGGACATCTTATTCAAGGAAGATGTAGGATTTTGGCCGGCTGTTGTTGATTTCATTCGATGTTGCCAAAGGCCAGTTGTAATGACATGTAACGGTGAGCTCCTCGTTGACTCGAGGTGGTCAGGATGGGATTCACGACGGTTTGGCAGACCCTGGTCTAGTTCCTGTTGTTGATCTGCCACTTCAGAAAGTCCTCGTTTTTGAGCCCTGTGCGTCTTCGGTGGCGGCCACCTTTCTCCAATGCATGTCGCTCACGGAGGGGTGCCTTGTTCCGCACGAAGACCTGATGGTTCTATATGAAACCACACATTCCATAGAAGGACTAGACATACCGGATGCGCCGCTGTACCCGAGAACCGAGCCAGTACCATTGCCAGATCTACGACGGTCCATCACGCAATTACAAATGTTGTGTGCGGGCGCGAGGCATGGATCAGCATCAGAGATGCACCAAGAAGAGGAGGCTGAAGGACACGTTCGGCGATCAGCACGAGCAATTTCCGCTGCATCCAGGGTTACGCCAATGGGATCCAGAGTGGAAAGCGAGTGGTGGCGGAAAATGAATGGTCGCAGCGAGCTGATGTCGCATGTCGACGCTGAGCTCTGCAGGAGGGTAGTGGGCACGGGGGAGGTGAATACAAGACGTAATTGTGAGTGTGGATGCGCTGACTGTGGTATTGCAGGAGACTCGGGTGGGGTCGGACGAGGAGATGGGATATGTGGTGCTGGAAGGGAGAGGGGTTGGAGAGTATTGCCGGCGTGATGAGCTCATTGCAGAAGAAGCCATCCGGCATTCACGTGGAGCACACGAGGAGAGTGGCACGGGTCCGATTGAGGGGTCGATCAACCCCGCGGCAGAAGGGTTCCGTGCTCGCGTGGAGTATCAATCTCGGATGGTGGAGGCGTTGCAGGACATCCTCGAGCCACCAGCCCCTCTGATGCCCCAGAGGAGCGTGTTCCTGGACTACATACCGTGGGTGCGGTACATGGTCGCGGCGGAGGAGATCCGTGCTCGGGACGGGCTGGGTCGGGGGCGACGGACTCGGAACAGCATGCGCACGGGGGGGGTGGGGG
>JBBPNN010000372.1:0-28045 GCA_038090935.1 Hortiboletus campestris
ACCGATCAATCCGCAACTTCCCCCAAGGCCCCAACGAAATTTACCAGACCGTCTATCGACGGTTTGCCTCTCAACGCGGCAACCTCATAGACCGGTCTGGTCACCAGACTAGCCAACCCCTCGCCCTCGATCATGTGGTTGGCATGAACCGGAGCGCGCTCGTACGTCCACGTTCTTCAGCGCAGCTCGCTCACCACTCCAGTATCACACACAGCACTCGACGGCAAACGTAAAGAAAAAACCAACGCGAAGACGAGGTCATGGCGCCCCGCCCGACGGGAATTACAAGTAAGACATAACTAGTATGACAGCAACCTATATGTATCACCCATCGGCACTTTACCTCGAGCCAATCGATCAATTACATCACACTAGTCCAGCGTATATGAGGTACGACGATGATGCGAACCATGCGGTGGAAGAAAAAAGAAATTTCTACGTGCTTTTGATTCCATATGGGTTGAGTGGGTATGATGCGACTGGCGGAAAACGGAAAGCGAAAAACGATGGCATGCGAATCCGGGTAGGGAGTAATGCGATCAAGGAAGGAATGCGTAGAGGGCGGCACGGACTACACGAAAAAAAAAAAAGATGAAAAAGAAATAAAGGTCATAATCGATGCAAGAGTGACGCATAGAGATGAGGTTTCGTCATTGATCCATGTGGCGTTTCGTTCGGAATGTGTACAACTTGACGGGCGTGGGCGACCTAGCGGAAGCACGACCCAAATGTATTACAACGCCGACCCACCGAGTGGTCGGATCATGACCAACATGCCCGGCCGGGGTGGTGTTGGTACCATAGGTCGTTCACCGAGCGTTGCCCGTCAAGGCAACTGCAAACCATCCAAACATAGCCATCAGGAAACGAACCATCCATGCGGAATCCGCGCCGATACCGAGGCCGGGCCGAAGCTGCATCGCGAGTGCAATATCAAATTCGGGAACGGGTGAGCGGTAAGCACGACGGCGGGGGTGGATGAGTAGCTGCGGGGTGTCATCGACACCACCTTCGCGCGAGGATAAACCGAGTGCCGGAGAGTCGATCGCACGGACTGACCAAGCGGGGCGAGCGTCAGGGGAGGAGCACAGTTCGCGCACCAGAGGCGTGCTACGATCAACTGTCAGTTGATCGAGTGGGCAGGACCCCAAGGATGGCAAAGGTGGGTCGTCGAAATGAGACGGATGAGACACGTTGGCATCGAGTGGGAGGTCATGAATGAGTGGAAGAGGCGTTATATCAAGCGCATCCTGATATTTCTCGTCGACATCATCCCACTCCGACTCCATGTCCGAAATAGCATCGGAATAGAGGGGATTGTCTCCCGGGTGCAAGTCATGCCGCTGAGCAGACCCCTCTTCGGCATCGAGGAGGCGTTGTTGCTCGATTTCCGTCTGGAATAGAAGACAACCTCCGCCCAAGAGACGATCCTTAGCTGCTGCACTGTTATTCTCCTTGGAACTCGGACGCCTCCAGAAACGTGGGAGCAATTCCCATGCTGTCATTGACGCAAGCATTTGGGATCGTAGCGACTTGATGATGTACAACGTCAACGCGATACACGCTAGCGCCAAGAACGCAGCTATGCAGGAAAACGCCAGCACTACAAGCGGAGCAGAGGGAGATTCACCGGTCGGCGCCTCCTGTTGTTCGTCAACCACGGTCTCCGAGTCAATCGGTTCGTCGGTGGTGTAGTCGACTCGGGCGTCGTCGAGTTTGTTGTTGGTGTCGAACGCATCCTGTCTGTCGGCGGTGTCGTCCAAGAGACCCTCGAACGATGGTTGTGCCCCAAGTGGAATTTCGAATGAGGCTACGGCCGCGACGCCTTCCGTGTCAAGTTCCGAGAGGTACGCGATCTGTTGCTTTGGTTTTTGAAAATGGAAGCGAGCAGCGTCTAGTTTGAGGTCATCTTTGCTGCACACGCCGCAAGGCGACACGTCAGTCACTACCATGTCGACCTGTGAAAGAGACTGACCCTGGATGAGTCCGGAACGCGGCCTGGACGGTAGTCTGGAGTGTAGACGAGACAGGAGCACTTTTAATGGAGATAGCCGTCGAGCATGTGTCCACAGCATGATGCACATGAGGACTTACAGGTCACTGAGGTCAGCGTCTGGTAGTATTGGGCGACCAGTGACGACCAGCGCGAATAAAGAGACCGAAGCCAGCAGAACGATTGTCATGGACCAAGCAAGCATGTATTTGCCCGTAAAAAAAGCTTGCAGACGTTGACGTGGCTGGAGTTGCTCCTGGATGCAGAACCAACTGCCTCACGGCGGACACGCCGCACGTCGCGTCTCCATTTGTATGGCTGGACCGGTCACGTGAGTCATAAAAACATTGGGAATGAGACGGCCACGACGGTCCGGGTTTCTACTTGTAGGTCTGCTGGTGTTGACCAACTTCATCTGCAGGGAGCTCGTATCGGACAATACTCAGTGTATCTTGAGCAAGATCAGCACCAGCACTCCTCTGCAGTCTGAATCCGAATGCATGGCGCGAGGCAATGCGTCACATGGGCGACCTTCTTTTCACCCGCCAAACGACCCAGCGACCTACCGTGACCTGCTCTTTTTCGAAGAGAGACTAAAGACTAACGCTGCATCGTTGCAGCGGAGAAAGTCGCGGTATCAATGTAAGCACCATTCTTCTTGTCACGTCCCTGAACTGACCCCGAGGCAGTGTTCCTGCTGCATCTCGTCCTCGTCATTGCCTTCCTCCTGTCCGAAGTTCTACTGCAGACCTCGTTCCTAGACATACCCTATACCTACCTCCTTCGACATATTCTTCCAGATGTGTCTGGAACCGTGATCGGCGTGAAACCACATCCGTACTTTACATCCGGTCTGTTGTTCGTTGCGATCACCACTCTCCTGCTCTTCTTTGCCAGTGGCATGTACTCGGAGAAGATTGCTTACGCCAATCGGTATGAAGCACTGCATTCAGTTCCATCAGAACATCCTAATCATGAGCGTTGTCGAAGTTACGTCCCTCACGCAAACAAAGCACTGCGGTCCCTGAACATGTATCTCAACGTCCGCAGGCCACCATTACGGTCCACATTTTCCCTGAATCCAATGACGCTCCTTTTCCCGCGTCCAGCACCGTCGCCGGAATCCGCGAGTCAGTCCCTGACGCGAACATCACCCTCGTCACCCACAGACCGCAGCACGTCTGTACCCATCGCCCCAATCCCCCCCGCCGCCAACCCTCGTGGTGAGCTTATTTTCTCTTCTCGCGTGGATCGATCGTTTCGCGAGTCTTATGAACGCTACCGCGCGGCCTTTGAGCGGAAGCGACAAGAGCGAGAGCGATCGGATGCGATGCAATCGTGGTTGGGTTGGCTGCACTATCAAATGCCGTGGAATAAGCGGCCTGTGTTGCATCCCTTGGGAGCGGCGGCGCCACAGGCTCGAACGGCTTCTTCGTCCACCAGGGGGAGGGGAGTTGGAAGTGTGGTTCCAACGCCCTCGTCGTCCAGACGGTCTAGCCCTATGACAAGAGCCTCGCGACGAGGCACCCCTACCGTATGTGCTTCTGAACCTGTTCCCCGCAAATTAATGAAAAGGGTATCGTTGACAGTTACCATCGAGCAGCTGAGTTGCATGTCATTGTCAACGCCTCTGCGAGAGGGCATGGTGTAGTTCTAGGAATAGTGTGCTTGACGAATGCTGTACATGATGAGTGACCCCATCTGGTAGTTCTGCTCTCACACGGATGCTGTGGCGGGGTGTGAAATTTCAGGGCGAGAAGCAGGTTAGGTTTCCGATTTTCAAAAACACAGAAAGTGGCGGGTGCTGCCATTGATGCGGGGGTCTGACGCATCAAAGTGCGGGGCTCACTTTACTGTACAACGTTGGACTGTGCTCCCTCCTACTCGACCGATGCGGGGAGCCATGTCGCCCCCGCTGTCGAAAGACCACCTGGCGTGTCTGGACGACATTACTTACGTAAGGACTGTTGCTAATTGATCGCCCCAAGTTTCACAGATTCCTTCCCACCCAGACAAAGCGACGATTTATGAGCGGTTCCTATGCCTTTCAGTCACCACTCACATTCTGGTCAGTTCTGCAGGCATGCCTCGGGGACCCTTGAAGAAGTTGTCTTGGAAGCCATCCGGCAGGGTTTCGAGCTGTACGGCCTGACCGAGCATGTCCCGCGCTACAGGCTCGAGGACCTCTATCCAGAAGAGGTTCGTCCTTTGCCCAAAGCGTGCTTGCCCTGGACTCGTTTTCCTCGCGTTTAGGCAGGGTTGTCCCCTGATTCCCTGATACAGCAATTCACAGAATTTTTGGACGAAGCGCACAGGCTCAAGTCAGCATACGCTTCCCAGATCACCCTCCTGGTCGGTCTAGAGACCGAGTTCATCACGAATACAGACTTGGAAAATTTGAGCACCCTTTTGAGCGAACATTCGGGACGCATTGAATACATCGTTGGCTCCATCCATCACGTCAACGCCATCCCCATCGACTTTGATCACGCCTCGTTCGAGAGGGCGCTGCAGAGCGCTTCTGTCACAGATGTGGTGGCTGAAATGAATGCCACGGCCCAAGGTCACATGGACAAATTCCTTGCTACCTACTTTGATGCGCATTACCGATTATTGGAACGTTTTCGCCCGGAAATTATCGGTCACCTCGATTTGTGCCGACTCTACCACCCAGAATTGCGTTTCTCCGAATTTCCGAATGCATGGGACAAATTGAAACGAAACGTTAAATTCGCCATCGGCTATGGCGCTCTGTTTGAAGTCAACGCGGCCGCCTTGAGGAAGGGTTGGCGGACTTCGTATCCCGGAGAGGACGTCGCTGCAGTGCGTGGGCCAAGATCGCCTTCTTTTTTTATCTATCCTCATGGTCGTTCTAGTTGATTCTTGAGCTGGGTGGCCGCCTCGCTCTTTCTGATGACAGCCACGGACCGCATCGCGTGGGAGAAAATTACCCCCGCATGCGGGATTACTTGCGTCAGCTAGGCGTTCAAGAACTGTGGTATTTGACCCGCACCTCGGACGGCACACCCACGTTCGAACGGGGTCTTTCAGCGACACGCGTCGCTGGCGAATGGTGGGAGCATGACTTTTGGAAACGCTGCGCGCCATCTGTCCAAACTTAAAAGCTGCACGAAGCGGGCCACCCAAGTCTATTTGTCAAGGTCGGAGCTTCTTCCCCGCCTGCCCAGACGGCTAACCCCAGAAAATTGTCTTCAGCCTGGCGTGCGTTTGGATATTTCATACGTTGTATGATACTCCTTGCTTGAGCCACATTTCTGAGACCCGTCTGTGGACGGTTTTGCCCTTGGTGCTTGGTGCTTGGTTTGGTTTGGTTGCTCTCCATACGAGGGCACTGTCTCTCTATTTTGAGCCGTTGTTGTCAAGACCCTCGCGGCAAACTTGAGGTCATGGTCGCCTCCATTTGCGCTCTCTTCACAGCTGCAGTGATCGTCCCCTCCCACCCGCCGGCCGCTGCGGGCGGTCATGAGTCCTCTCACGGGGTGGACGCAACACCGCGCGAATCGCGGGAGTTGTGTGAATAATTCTTTTTGTCTTAATATGGTTTGGCGCCGTTTTGCGTAGGTAGGATGGCTCCGAGGCACTTCGTTTGGTGGATCGGCCCTTTTTTGGATGTTAGATGGACCTTGTGCCGCCCTCGACAGCAAAGACGTAAACTGACACGCCGCATCATTCCTTGACGGGTTGCATCGGCGGCATGTGTCTTGCCCACGCGTCCCCCTTTGGTTCTCACCCACCCACCATCGCTCCCTCTCTCTCACGAATCGGTCTCTGCGTTTTCGATGCAACGCTTATTACCAGGATCCGAGAGATGGGATGGGCGATGGCGTGTCGGTATGTGGTCGGAACTAGTTGCGCAGTCATCCACTCCGAGGGCTGACTCCGCGGCGGCTACATTTTTGCAATCAACTGTCACGATTCCTGACAGGGTTGTATGTGTATTATGATCCCCCGGGCCTCTGGATCTCGGCATCTCTCCATCGATGATCGACCGACTGTTTGGGCTGGAGAGCAGGACCGCCCCCGCGTGTGTCGACAATTAATTCACCCCGCAGAGCAAGCGTTTTGAGATCTTGGATGGAGGGCTTTGGGGGGGCTGGGGCAATACGAGATTCGACTGCCTGACGTCCCGGTTTTTGAAAAGGCCAGTGGAAATGGTATAAAGGCTTGGGTCGGAGAGGGTGGGCTGACCACTCAACGAGCAAGCACTGGTCTCGGTTTCTCTCTCCTTCCACCACGCACTGCTTCCTGTATTTGCACATCCTCTTTACGTCTACGTCTACATCAAGTTCGCCTAATCTATCCTATACGCGTGAGCTCGTTGCCTTGCTGCTCCTCTCGCGTCGCGTGATGCTGACTCGAGTGTGTACGCGGGGGGGACAGACTAGTTCACCACTGTTGTCAAAATGTGCTACCGCGAGGTCATGTGCATCGAGTACTTGTGCCAACACAGGGAGCCTTACACCGAGAGCAAGGTGGTGCCGACACGCTGTTTGACGTTCCGCGATTGCTGACTGGAAGGCAGGTCGATTGCGGGTCCAATCGATGTCGGTACAGCGCACAGCATGTGAAGCCTTGTAGCGGGTGCCAGACGACGTGCACGGCAATGTCCGTGTTTGACATTTTCTTTGCCGTCGCGCGAATGATCTGACATCATTTCTCCTAGGATGGGCAGAGCCAGCCCTAAAGTTGGCCAGAGGAGGGATTCGCTATGCCCGCACTGTGCCAGAGAGCAGGCATCACGCACATGAGGTCTCTCGATCCTGTTCCCTTGTCACTCGCCCTCGTCCAACCTGCCTCGCGATGTATCATCACGTATCACGTATCTATTACTCTAATTTTTCCGCCCCTGAGCCTTGATTCTTGAGCTTGATGGTCCGATTTAGGTGGTTGTCGGACGAGTGACCGATCAGTTCGTTGGGTGATGATGAGGATACGTTTGCGTACCGCGCGTTGACAACGAGGGGGGGGCAAGAAGGGGGCCCTGAAGTGAACGGGTTGCCAAAAAGGTTCGGCGAGGAGTCCCGATCTTGGGACCTCAGGTTGAGGGTGTGGGTGGAGGGATTGCAAAATGGCAACGTGCGCGCGTTGGCGTTGGACGAATGGCGGAACTGCCGATGCGGACGACACGCGAACCGGTTGTGTGAAAGACCCGAAGCCGCAGTCAGATGGCATCCCCAACCCGGTGGGGCGGCGGCGGCGCTGCTGGCGATTCAGAGACGTGGGCGGCTGCGGAGGCTCGGAACTTGCCCGGGGGTGACTCCACTCGTGCCCTAGGCTACCCACCGCACAGCATGGAGTCACAACCCTCGCGGGTGGTGGTCCGAAGAAGCCCATGGCTTTCCTTGGTGATGGGATCATGCAACGCGTCCACACAGAGTGAAATAACACAAATGAAAAGAAGGCCACGAGACAACCTTGGCCAAGACAGGGGCTTATTCCCCCCGAAAAGGAAGCTTCCCAGAGGAGTCGTCAACGCCCACTCTCCGCGTGGCCCCACACCCGTCCCTGATATCGATGATGATGCTCCCACTGCTGAGCCCTCGTGCACAGGCAATGTTCCTGCGTACCCTTCCAGCCATCAGAACGCGGTGTGCACAAGTACACGATCTCGCGAAACAGGGTGCGTTGCAGTATTTCGAATACGACCCTGCAAAGCGGGACGACGTGATTGCGTTTTGTGCGTCCATCATGGAGGTACGTCGTGTACCTCGTTCCTGGTCCGCCATCGTTCCGGAATTGACGCTCGATTTTTGTCACTCCTTCAGAGGGACTTTGCGAACGCGTTTGAGACCGTACGTCGAACCCTCCGCCCCCTCCGCCTGACGTCGTGGCGGATCCATCTTCATCCCATCATGACGTTGCACTCACCGCCTCCCCTCTCCACAACATAGATCCCACCACACGGCCGATGGCGCCATCTCGACGCCGGCCACCCACGCATCGCACCCCTCCTCCACACATGGTCCACCGCCCACATCTCCACCACCGAACAATGCAAACGCCTCCTCGACCTCTTCCTCGTCTCTGTCCTGCTCGACGCCGGCGCAGGCCACGCCTGGACGTACACCGAACCCGACACGGGTCGAACGTGGACGCGCTCAGAGGGTCTCGGGGTCGCCAGTCTACACATGTTCACCGCGGGTCTGTTTTCGGGCGGGGAGCAGCCGTGTCGGGTCGACGGTACGTACCGCGGGTTTTCGCTGTGTGGACCCAAACTGATAGGATGGGGATATGGACACAGGGCAAGGCCTTGAGGGGATCACCACTGATAAAGTTGCCGGGGCGATGCAAGTCGGCCCTGCCAACCCGATGGTCGGACTCGACGGCCGAACGGCGCTCCTCGTCCATCTCGGCGCCGCGCTCAGGTCGAACCCCCAGTTTTTCGGCGAGGACGCGAGGCCGGGGAATTTGTTGGGTAGGTCGACCCCCCCACCCTCTTGGGGCGACATCGCTCACGTCCACACTTGAGATTTCCTCGATGCACAGGCCCAGGTACGAGGTTCGACGAAACACGTCCATATCGCGGCCCTCTGGACGGTCCTCATCGAGGGCCTCTCCTCCATCTGGCCCTCCCGACACACCCTCGACGGTGTCCCCCTCGGAGACGTCTGGCCGTGCCCCGCCCTCGCTCTCGCCGCCCTCGACGCCGACGAATGGGAGTCGTACGTCCCGTTTCACAAACTCACGAGCTGGCTCGCATACAGCCTCGTCGAGCCTATTCAGAGGCTGATGGGATGGACGGTCGATGGGGTCGAAGACATGACGGGGTTACCAGAGTATCGCAATGGTCTGTCGTGTCGTCGTCGACACACGTATCTCACTCACGCACGCGACAGGCGGGCTCTTGATCGACTTTGGCGTGCTGACGCTCCGCCCGGGCGTACTCTCACCCAAAGATTATCCAGACGCAGACGTGACAGACACCGACACCGGCGTTCCCATTCCACGCCTTGAGCCTTCCCATCCGGCCGTCGTCGAATGGCGCGCCATGACCGTGATCGAACTGTTCGTCCCCCCCCTCTCTCTTTGCTCCCGCTAATCATGCGCTCAGAGATCGCATCGCTGACGGCCTCAGACACAAATTCAACCTCGCCCCCACACAGCTCACGCTCGCCCAAGTCCTCGAGAGCGCGACGTGGAAAGGCGGACGCGAGATCGCCCGAACAAGGCGTCCAAAGACGGGTGGACCACCCATCGACATCGTCAGCGATGGTACCGTGTTTTAGGGTTCTGGAGCGGTGCACGGAAAAGTGGTTGGTTGTGTAGGATACGTCTTGTACTACTCTACGTCAGTGGCGTGCGAGGTCCTTGGCGAGGCGATAACAAAGGACAAACGCGATCACAGCTGCGATCCCTCCCAACCTGAGAACGAGACGGGCTCAACATGGGCGATACAGCGACAAGGGGGCAACCCACCGAAAGATGACGACGATCGAATCGGGTCTCGTCTCTGACAATGCACGCGCCACGATCCCACCAGCTGGCGTGGAGGGCGTGTCAGGGTGACGCGTCTGCAGGACCGACTTGTCCGGGTCGAGCATGGCAAAGACGATCGATGACAGACCGGTCACGAGGAATTGAGGGACGACGATAAACATGTTGTGTATGCCCTGGGGGTGTGAGTGATTGCGTGAGTGGGATGATCCGAACGAGAGAACAGTGTGACAGCAAAAGAGACGGGAAGAAGACGAGCACAGGGGAAATGACAACACGCACGATAATGGCACCAGCCTGGGCACTCAAACCATTGGCCGACGTCATCCCGTTCGCACGTCCCTCGCCCGCCAAAGGGAGCAACACAGGGATGGCGAGATCGATCCTGCTGACGCGTGTCCGCGCGTTTCCAAGCCCGTGGATCCTCGGACGAGCATCGGGTTCGCCGTCGTCGTCGTCTTGGTCGAGCGACGCTCGCGATCCGGACGAACCGTGCGCGTACAGATGTGGGTGGCCGTCTTCCCCCTCCCCCTCCTCCTCCTCGATCTCGGCGCGAAAAAGCTGCAGAGTCTCCTCCTCGTCCGCATCGTGCTCCACGTCATCGCGTGGCCGGCCACCGCGTGTCGAACGTGTGTCCGCGAGATGGATTGACCCCGCATCGTCCGGGGCTGGGTGGGACAATATTGCCTCGCCGAGCTAAACAACATGTCATTGGGGTATGGGGTAAGCACCGATCTCGTTCACTTACCAAGGCAAAAGGCGCCCACTGTGTCATTGCCCAACAGAATCCGGTGACAGACATGATCAAGGTTGCGCCCGATACGGTCGACGTGAGGCTATAATATTTTCAAAGATGGATAGGGCAGGAAGGCATCAGATCGCTGGCGATGAAAAAGGGACGCAAAGGACGAACAATGTGGCAGCCATACAGAGTGCAAAAATAAAGTGGGACCATGCCCATAGACTTGCCAAGTGCATCTGAACACGTTCGAACCACGTCATGTGCTTTGGTTGAAGGGGGCTGGAAGCGTGCCTCGCATGTTGTGGGACCACGAAAAAGGGCATGATGATGTTGGCCGCCAGGGACACCAACGCACTGTAAAACAAGGCGCGTGAGCCAAGCCGCATGGATTCGGTATCAAGGGCAATCGCAGCCTCTTTGTTTGGTGGAACAGGCGACGCTCTCTTGTGAAGGTCGCCAATGTACACGGTGCTGTAGAACAAGACTGGGAACCACCCCAACCATGCACTAGCTATCATCAGGGGCAGCAAGTGCCGAAACCGAGACGACGCACAAGAATTGGATCCAGCACTGGAGATAGAGGTTACAGTAGTTTGCAAACAAGTAGGCGAGAACGCACAATCCGTCGGATAACAGGAGGCAACCTCACGAGTGTGTCTCGTAGCTCCCTGAACTCTTGTCCGATACTTTTTTGGGGGCTCCTGCGAGAACATGAGCGGGAAGTACGGGGTTCGATGGGGGGTAACGCACGATGAGCCGAGCAAGATGCGCTCTTTGACACGAAAACACACCCAAGCTTGTGTCAAGAACAAGAGGAGGGCTGCAATGACGGAGAGGACCTCTAGTTGTGCACTCCCAAAGAAGGGGAAGAGATGTGGGAGATCAAGATTTCCTCTAGGACGGAGGTCGGGGACGAAACGCGTCAGAGGTCATGGAGGCTCACACGAAAAATCCGGCGACACTTCCGACGGCCAGCATGCGGGCTGCCCACGCATTTCCCGCAGGTTGTTTTGGGGTGGGTAGGGTGTCGACGAGCAGCGCACGGTCGAGGGCTTGGACTAGACAAAGGTCAGCGTGGGAAGTCAGAGGGCGATTCGCGATACTCGCCAGCATTGATGGAAAAGTCGATGCAATAGATGGAGAGGATGGCGAGCCAGACGGTGAGGGAGTCGTTCTATTGTGGGTGGGTCGAGTGCAGGGCTATGGAAAAGGAGGGCTCACCGAGGACGAGCCGAGGGGGGTGAACACGGATGCAAACGGTCTGGTGAAACCGAGGAGAAGGGTGGCGAACGCGCACAATGCGGCACAGAGGACGATAAAGGGACGGCGCCTGCCAAAGGGGGATTTTGAGTTGTCGGCGAGGATGCCTGGTGGGGGTGAGGCGTGCACGACACGTGGACGGGAGACGGACCTATGACGGGCTGCACGATGAGGCCGGAGAGCGGGCCGGCGAGGAAGACGATGGCCATGGAGGACTTGGGGAGGCCGAGCGAGAGCAGGTACGGCGAGGCTGGGCGCGGTGAGGTTTCATCCAGACGCGTTGTGTCACTCACCATAGGACATTTCGACGGACCAGAGCATCTGCACGCCAAAGAGACCGACGGTGAGCGAGGGCAGCCGTGTCCAGCCCGGGCCAGCAACGCGCGCAACACCGCGGTACTCGGCCCGGGACGAGTCGGCGAGGGGCAGCGCAGACAAGCCAGTCATGGCGGTGAAGGTGTGTGACGGGCGCGTGTGACCACAGTGTCACGGAAAGGACTTTGTACACGACCAGTACACGATGCTATCCCTCCTAATATCCTATCTCCTGCCAGTATGCCCGGACCTCCTAGCTCACCGTCACCCTCGGCGCCCACAGTGGACGAGAGAACGCCGGTAGAACCGAAGCAACCAAGAAAAGTGTACCAGGTACGGGGAAAGGCGCACCTCGCGAGCACCGTCTCAGACTCACCTTCCTACCGCAGTGGGTGACTTCAGGACGTGCATCCTCGGAGCACGGCCAGGATACCGAGGTAATGAAAGAATCCCTTTTCGTGAGGAGCTATTTAATTCAAACCGCTTTCTGATAGCAATCCGACTTGCCTGAGGATGTAGAACGTGTCCAGACTATCATCGACTTACCGGAAAAAATTCACTATAGTCTGGAATTCGGTACGATCGAATAATCGACTTCTTACCGTGATCTCACCGCCTTCACGGCTTTCACAGATTCCGACTCAGAAACCGTTGATTTAAGGCTCAAACAATCAGACCGTCCCGTTATTCATGTTACCACCACTACCCAAGGCGAGGAACTGAACAGCACAGATGTCCAGAGACCGGGACTGTCTACCACCCCGAGGGAGGGAACCATGCAATTTCAGCGAAGTCTATCCACTTTCCCCCAAGCTACTGCTGGCGAGGGGCGGTCCTACTCTCAAGGTGGGTACATAGGAAGGCGTCATTTCACCACCAAACACACTTCCCAACAGTCTCCTCCATCCCAGGGGCCGTCGAACCTCGGCGTTTTATGGCCCCGTCGAAACCCACTTCTGATTCCGTGTACCAGCAGCTCGCTCAGATAAAGGACTTGCATCGCCAAGAGAATGATCGCATACTTGACTTACTGGCTGTTGAATATCGGAAGTACAAGTTTACCTGCGAAGAGCAGTTCGAGGCTTTTCGAATAGAGAAAGAGGATCTTCTGCACCAGGTGTCCACCTCAACCGCTCGAATCACGCAGCTCGAGATCGAGCTCAGTTCTTGCTATGGCAGCCGTTCAGGAACCGGGTCGCAGCCCGACGAACTGGATTCCACTATCACCACCATTATCACTACTGTCACCACCACGATCACTACTGTCAACACCCGAATCGAAGGGTGGAAGGACACCGTTGCCAGGAATAATGGGCAAATCAGCATCTCGAAGATGGATCTGGACCAGCTCTTGTTAGACCTGTCCAATACATCTTCTCGGATGACCGAGCTTCTGCAGCGTTATACCGAACTGTCGAAGAATTCTAATTCTGTCCGCCGCGAGCTGCGCGTGGCTTTGTCGCTCCATGAGCAGAAAGATAACACTATCGCCACTCTCACCGTCCAAGTCACTCAGTTGGAAAGCGCGGATTCTGAGAAGGCACGACAGCTCACCGCTCTACGCCGAGACAACGAGTCGCTTCGGCACGACGTCTCCACCGCTTCCTCTCGAATAGCTGAACTAGAACAGCGACTAGAACAGCGCGACCACGCGCTGTCAGGGGAGCCTGGTTCTGTGCGCGACAAGATGCCGTTGATCGAAGAGAGGGATCGTAAAATCGCTTCCCTCATCGCCGAAGTCGCTCGGTTGAATCAGTCTAATGTCGAACAGACAAAGCAGATCGCCACTGCACGCCAAGACTACCAGAGTCTCCAGAAAGACTCCTTCACCCGGATAGCAGGGCTTCAGAAGCGCCTCGATGCGCAGTCCGAGGAGCTCGACTCTGTTCGGAACGAACTCCAAGTCAACAAGTCCCTTGTCGAGGAGAAGGAACGGACAATCGTTACCCTCAACACCGAAGTAGAGAAGTGGAAGCTTGTAGATGCTACCAAGACCTCGCAACTGGACGCTGAACGCCAAGATGAACAGAACGCCAGGAAAACCCCACTCAGCCAGTTGCATGGAGAGCGTGGTCAGGCCACCATCAGTTCACCGGACATGATCCACGATAGCTTGGAATCCGGTACGGACGATGAATCCCACCAACATTTTCCTTTCTCGCAAAGAGGGTATGCACTCCAACTCTCGACATACGAATATCCCCCCTAATATCCTGATGTCCTTTTCTCCTGCCAGTATTCCCGGACCTCCTAGCTCACCGTTACACTTGACGTCCACAGCGGACGAGGGATGGCCTGTAACCCAGGCCGGAGGACCGAAGCAACCAAGAAAAGTGTACCAGGTACGGGGAAAGGCGCACATCGCGAGCACCGTCTCAGACTCACCTTCCTACCGCAGTGGACTGCTTCAGGACGTGCATCCTCGGAGCACGGCCAGGATACCGAGGTAATGAAAGAATCCCTTTTCGTGAGGAGCTATTGAACTCAAACAGTTTTCCGATAGCAATCCGTCTTTCCTGAGGAGGCAGCGCGTGTCCAGACTATCACCAATTCACCAGAGAAGCTTGAATATCACCTTGAACCCGGTAAGAGTGAAGAATTCGACTTTTTGTCATGATCTCACCGCCTTCACGGCTTTCACAGATGTCGACTCAGGAACCGTTGATCTTGGGCCCAAACAGACAGACCGCACCGTTACCCATGTTACCACCACCACCACCACCACCACCCAAGCCAAGGGACGGAAAAGCGCAGATGTCCAGAGAACGGGGCTGTCCACCACCGCGAGGGAGGGAACCATGAAACCTCGGGGAGATCTACCCAGTTACTCCCAAGCTACTGCTGGTGACTCGTGTGGTGAGGTGTGGTCGCGCGGGGTACAAAGGAAGACGTCATTTTCCCACGAATCACGCTTCCCAAATGTCTCCTCCACTGCAGTGACCGTCGAACCTCGGCGTTCTATGGCGCCGTCGAAACTCACTTCTGACTTCGTATACCAGCAGCTCGTTAAGATAAAGGACTTGCATCGCCAAGAGAATGATCGCATACTTTCCTTACTGAGGTATCAACTTGAGGAGGGCGAGGAGGACAGGCAACACTACGAAGAACGGTTCGAGGCGATTCGAACAGAAAACAAGGACCTTCAGAAACAGGTGTCCGCCTCAGCTGTTCGAATCGAGCAGCTCGAAATCCAGCTCAGTTCTCACGATGACAGCCCCTTTGGAATCGCATCACAGCCCAACAAGCCGGATTCTATTCTCACCACTCTCACCACCACTCTCACCACCCTCACCACCCGAATCGAACAGTGGAAGAACACGGTTGCCAGGAATAAAGGACAAATTACCATTTCGAGGACGGATCTGGACCAGCTCTTGTTAGACCTGTCTAATACATCTTCTCGGATGACTGAGCTTCAGCAGCATTATACTCAGCTGTCGAAAGATTTTAACACTGTCCGCCGCAAGCTGCATATGGCGTTGTCGCCCCACGAGCAGAAAGATAGCACTATCGCCTTTCTCAACGCACACCCGGATTCTGCGAAGGCACAACAGATCACTGCTCTGCGCCGAGACAACGAGATGCTTCGGCGCGACATCTCCGCCGCTTCCTCTCGAACAACTGAACTAGAACAGCGCCACAATGCACTGTCAGAAGAGCTCGGCTCTGCGCGCAAGGAGCTGGAAGTCAAGGCGTCGTTGATCGAAGAGAGCGATCATAAAATCGCCTCCCGCAGCGCCGAAGTTGCTCGGTTGAATCAGTCTGATGTCGAAAAGACAAAGCAGGTCGCCACTGCACGCCAAGACTACGAGAATCTCCAGAGAGACTCCTCCCGGATAGCAGAACTTCAAAAGCGCTGCGACGCGCTGTCGAAGGAGCTCGACTCTGTTCAAAACAAACTCCAAGCCAACAAGTCCCTTATCGAGGAGAAGGACCGCATAATTGTTGACCTCAACACCGAAGTAGAGGAGCGGAAGCGCGTAGATGCTACCCAGACTGAGCAACTGGATGCAGAACGCCAGGATAGGGAGAACGTCAGGAAATTCCCGCTCGGTAGATTCCGTGGGTGGGTTCGCAAACGGGGCTGATTTTAGTAGATTCTGCAGGATTCTCCCAGTGCACCATTTCTTGCAGCATCTCTATGGGTTCTGAGAGGCTGCCAGTGGGCGCTGCATTGTGCAGAAACACCAGATATGACTGTTATAAATTTACGAGGACTGTTGCACTTGGCTATTGCAAATTCTGCAAACGACTGAGAGGATGAATGGGAAGGCTTCAATTATGTGTCAGTGCTTGTTCCCTCTTGCAGGTGTGCACTTACACTGGATATTGAGAAGATCATCACTTTTAGCCACACATTGCACTCACTGGTAAACATGGATCCTAAGTACAAATTTCCGCTAACACAATAGACTTCTGGGAAGCATAGTAAAAAGTAAGATAACTATTGAAATCACAGTAACAAGTCAGGACCAACAAGAGGTCCAGGACTCTTCAAACAAAGATCTATCAATATCCACTTGAGAAATTCTGTCAGAAGATATCACTAAAGAATGCATAGGAAAATGGAAGGTATTTCTGTTCCAAGGAGCCATCCAGCCAAAGCATGTACCATCAGAAGATTGAATCCAACTATTTTTCTCACATAAATCAGAAAAAGAAACAAGTTCTTGAGCCTTCCATACTTTGATGGAAAAATCATGAGATCCAGTAACCAAATAAGTGCCATCAGGTGAATATGCAACAGAGGTAACTGGCCTTGTATGCCCCTGGAATGGACCTGCAACAGACTGACCAGTAATTGCATTCCAAACCCTAATGCTCTTGTCTTCAGAGCCAGAAACAATGTAGATTCCATCAGGTGAATAGGCAACAGAGGTGACCCAACTCATGTGCTCCTGGAATGGACCTGCCATACAGTCACCAGTTGATGCATTCCAAATCCTAATGGTCCTGTCCTGAGAGCCAGAGACAATGCTTGTTCCATTAGGTGAATAGGCAACAGAGGTGACAGGCCATGTGTGCCCTGAGAATGGACCTGCCACAGACTGACCAGTGGTTGCATTCCAAACTCTGATGGTCTTGTCCCGAGAGCCAGAGACAATGTGGGTTCCATTTGGTGAGTAAGCAACAGTGGTGACTGGTTTTGTGTGCCCCTGGAATGGATCTGCAACAGACTGACCAGTGATTGCATTCCAAACCCTGATGGTCTTGTCTCTTGAACCAGACACAATGTGAGTCCCATCAGGTGAACAAGCAACAGAGGTGACAGGTGATGTGTGGCCCTGGAGTGAACCTGCTATGGACTGACCAGTGGTTGCATTCCAAACCCTGATGGTGTTGTCTAGAGAGCCAGAGATAATGTGGGTCCCATCAAGTGAATATGCAACAGAGGTGACTGGGAGTGTGTGCCCCTGGAATGGCCTTCCCACAGACTGACCAGTGGTTGCATTCCAAACCCTAATGGTCTTGTCCCAAGAGCCAAAGACAATGTTGGTCCCATCAGATGAATAAGCAACAGAAGTGACATAATCTGCATGTCCCTGGAATGGAGCTCCCACAGACTGCCCAATGGTTACATTCCAAACCATGATGGTGTTATCCTGAGAGCCAGAGACAATGTTGGCACCATCAGGTGAACAGGCAAGAGAGGTGATTGGCTTGATGTGTCCCTGGAATGGACCTGCCACAGACTGACCAGTGGCTGCATCCCAAATCCTAATGGTGTTGTCCTCAGAGCCAGAGACAATGTGGGTTCCACCAGGTAAATAGGTGACAGAGGTGACGGCTCTTGTGTGCCCTTGAAAGGAACCTGCCACAGACTGACCAGTGGTTGTATTCCAAACCCTAGCAGTCCTGTCCTTAGAGCCAGAGACAATGTAGATTCCATTAGGTGAATAGGCAACAGAGGTGACCCAACCCATGTGCCCCTGGAATGGACCTGCCACAGGCTGACCAGTTGATGCATTCCAAATCCTGATGGTCCTGTCCTGAGAGCCAGAGACAATGTTGGCTCCATTGGGTGAATAGGCAACAGAGGTGACTGGGAGTGTGTGCCCCTGAAATGGATCTGCCACAGACTGACCAGTAATTGCATTCCAAACCCTGATAGTGTTGTCCTCAGAGCCAGAGACAATGTTGGCCCCATCAGGTGAATAAGCAACAGAGACAACATAATCTGCATGCCCCCAGAATGGATGTGCAGACTGACCAGTGGTTGCATTCCAAACCCTAATGGTCTTGTCCTGAGAGCCAGAGACAATGTTGGTTCCATCAGGTGAACAAGCAACAGAGGTAATTGGTTTTGTGTGCCCCTGGAATGGACCTGCCACAGACTGACCAGTGGTTGCATTCCAAATCCTAATTGTCTTGTCTTGAGAGCCAGAGACAATGTTGCTACCATCAGGTGAATAGGCAACACAGGTGACCCAAGATGTGTGTCCATGCAAGGTATGAACCTCTGCTGGCCAACTGGCTGGATGTCCTGAGGTCACAGACACATGCTTCTGGAGTTGCTCAGCCCAGAGTTTGCAAAGTGGAGAGTTGGTTGGGGTCTGAGGCATGGCTGATAGATATAGGTGGGGAGTGGATTCTCTCAGGACAGGTGAAAAAACTTGAATGAATTGGAATGCTTCTGATGCCAGAGTGGCAGTTTCTTGGTCCTAAAATTATTTGGTTCAATATTCACTATCCACCATTATGGTTGGCCTTACCTTGGTCCATTTTCTCAGCATGGTGCAGGTCTTTAGGGCAGATAGGATGGAAGACAGTGGGGAGGAGAGGGAGAGGAGGCTGATGGCTTCAAGCCAGTAGGGGAATAGGTCCTTGAAGAAGAGGGTGACCTCATTCAACAAGTCTTTAGTACAGGTGGTATGTTGCAGGTGGTCCATCCAGTATTGGCATGAGTATGTGAGGTGGGGAGGAATGGCCTTCTTCACTCGAATGGGTAGATCAAGAATGGCAGTGTTGAGGACCCGAGAGTCCTTGAGGTCGCAGATATTGAACTTGAGCATGCTTCGCATGCAGGTGAGCATTGCACATCCAAGACGAGAGTGCTGAGGTTGGATGTGGACATGGAAAACTTCGCTGCGAGCTTCGTCCAGTAAAAAGTCACGGAACGAGGTATGAAGTGGGCGAATGGGCTTCTCTTCATCAAGCACCCCGTCTAGCAATGATCCCAGGGGTTTGACGATATCTCGAACGCCGAGGCGGTCAGCGAAGAGAGCAGAGAGGGATATGATAGATAATGGTTCATGGAGGACTACTACAACCGCCATAACCTCTTTGAAGTGGCGTTTTGCTTCATCCAAGATAAACTGTTGCGCTAGTATGGTTTTGTAAAGCTCGTCTAGCCGGTGGGCACCTTTACTGTTGTCGGCCTTCACTAGTAACTCCAACCGTTTGCGTAAGTTGAGCCCCGCAGCACCATCTCCTCGGATAAAGTTGCACGCAGTGGAAGCCCACTGGAAGAGTTTCTGCGAACGATGGACGAGCAGTCGGCACCACTCCTGGCCCGGCCACAAAGATTCGAGTTCGGTAGTATATCGATCAAGCGAGTGCTGGATGAATTTCTGGATATCTCCGTCGACAATATGCTCGGGGATGTCACCCATATGTTTACGCACGATCTGAGTACCGGGCAAAAGTTCGGACAGGATGTCGGTTTCCGGGCGAGTGGTGATGAGGAAACGAAGATTGGACGGAAGCGCGTTGTCGGCAATTTGCGCTGAGATGGCAAGTAGAAGCTGTTGGCGACTGGCTGGATCCCCACTTTCGTCAAGAGCGTCGATGACGATCACTAACGGCCCAATAGTGTGGAGGTGGTTGCTAGGTTCGATAATCAGCCTCTCGACTTGCTCCATGGGCGATTGCGACGTCCGGAGCGCTCGATTGTCTTTCACGATCTCCCATAGCGCAGACTTGTACTGCGGATCGTGATCGGAGAGGTCCCGCGCGATAGTACTGAAAACATTTTGCGGGTTGCGCGACGCGATGTCGGTACTTGCAAAGCAATACGACGACCCCAGCCGCTTTTGCCCGTCATACAGTCGAGCGATTGAGTGGGCCACAGCAGACTTGCCCGATCCAGCGACCCCAGTCAGAAGGCACACTCGCGGCGCATCTTCCCCGAGATTGTTGAGAATGTCACAAATTTCTCGCAGGAAAGACTCGCGCGTCCCTGCAAGGCATCCCTTCTCTCGCTTGTACCTAGCGCCGGACGCATACGGCATGTCGTTCAGGTCCATCGATTCCGCTGTATCCAGGTCCGTGAACTACTCACCACAGTCTCAAGACGTCGGACCTACCAGTGTGTTTCACGACATTCATCATACGAACGACGGTGACCCCTGTCTGCATTGCAACTCCCTCCACGAGTGCTGTTTTGAGTTCTTGGAACTTGTTCTCGTAACTAGTCATCCTTGTATCGATGTCAGACATCGTGTATTTTGCCGTCCGAATCCCTAGATACGAAAATCAGCGGTGGTCACTATGTCGCCAGTGGTGACTGACAGAAGTTCTTTTGCTTGGCATATTCGGTGATGAAGTACCCGCACTCCGTCACCTGCTGGATGAGAAGCGTGGTAGTCTTGATGTGCCTTTCGATTGCCTTCAAGGGATCGGCATCGTGAACGAACGCAAGGGCGTCGCTCATCGTGTCTGCTAACCGAATGATCCGGTCGTCACGCTTTTTCTGGTTTGCGAGCACCTGTACGGGACATCATCAGCGCCCAGCGATAGTACGAACATCAAGTAACAGACTGACCTGGTTCGCAGCTGATATGACAGACCAAGCTAGCGACGTATACGGGTGAATCTGTACGACATTCAGGCCGGGGAAATGTCGAGACACTGAGCACGAAATACCTGTGCGATATCGGTCACAATCCTGTCAAAGAGCTCCATCCTCTGTAACAGAACGTCCCATGTACTCTCAAACGTCTGTACTTCGGTTACGACGTTTGGGCCAACATCGACCGCCGAATGGAGGAGCTCAATGACTGCGGGGGTGGAATTGAGTAGGTTGACCGCTGCGGCCGCCCTAGCGGCGGCGTCTGTTGCTTGACGTTCATCCGCATCAAGGTTCGCACGTGGCTCAGCAGCCAACGCAAACTGGATAGTGAGCCCCGAAAGATCGAAGTTGTCGGAGATAACATTGCGAAGAGTGTATTCGAGCACTTTCATGGCACGGCTCGCGTCAGTGAAAATCCATTCAGAATGCCTTCGTACCGCCATCCTGCAATTTTCCCAATACCCCGCCGATCGTATCAGAGAGACTTCCAACCAACGTGTCGTTTCCCATGCGGTGCATCTGGCAAACGTTTACGAGGAGGATGGAACGATCGTCCCCGTCACTGATAATATTCAGTTTTCTCGTGTAAAGGTAAGGACGTGTACTTACAAGTAGAAGATTGTATCCCAAGAGGTGAGATTATTTTCCTCCTTTGTGCTGTTCGTTGATCGCGAAGTATCGCCTATGGAAAATTGGACGTAGAAACGCCTCGCAATCCCGATTTTGCGCGGCGCTGGGGTGCGAAGTTGGATGTCTGAACGAAGTTAGCTCACATGCAATAGATAATCTAGCGTTCCAACCCTACCTTTGATAGTGATTGTTTTCGCCCTAGAACCCCATCAGCACATTCCCAACGGGATTTTAAGGGGAATTGATATACGTACGCGATACTTTGAGCTGGATCGGCTGTATTCATGGTGATGTTATGGGCGAAGCTGGTGAACATACGATGGCCAGGAGGAAAAAGGTGGTGGATCGTCCGAGGTTGTTGGGAGCCGAACAAGCCACATTGATGTTGGACATGCGGTTGCAATGCGGCCGCCGTATACAGTAGGCGCCAGCTCGCCACATGGCGAGTCCTGTATCCCGGTCCTCGGTCCGCAGTCCTGTACTGTCTCGTCTCTTCTGGTGTCATTATCTGTTATCTGCCAGAGTAGCGAACTTGAAGCTTGACCGTCAAGATGAAGAACGAACGACCGGCGATCGGGGTGTACTTACTCCAATTGACTACCCAGACACCATGAATATCAGAATGAGACGCGCCAACATCTGGCCCGGAACTTATCGGAAAGCGGGTGGTGGCTCTTGGAGCTCCCTGCCATGCCTCTTACAAATTTAGATTATCGGTCTGGTTCCCAGGGACCAGGATGAGAGTGTGCGTGACGTGCGCGTGTGACTGCCGTGTCACAGGAGGGACTTTGTACATGGACACGATGCTGAGGATCGCCCGACGCGCGTTTCATGTCGTCGCGCCGCGGCGAAGAGAGCTGTTTGATCCGGCGGCGGTGGACCGCATCTCGGAGCACGTCGACGTCTGCATCGTCGGCGCCGGCCCGGCCGGTCTCAGCGCCGCGATCCGTCTCAAGCAGCTCGACGAGCGCTTTCGGGTCGTCGTCCTCGAAAAGGGCGGCGAAGTCGGTGCGTCATTGCCGTGTGCCCCGCTCATCACCTGACCGCCGCCAGGATCACATGTCCTCTCCGGCGCCGTCATCGAGCCCCGCGCCCTCAACGAGCTGCTGCCGCACTGGCCCTCGAGGGACGACCACCCCCTCACACAGCCCGTGACGTCCTCGTCCATGCGATTCCTCTCCAAAAGATACGCCTTTCCGATCCCACATCCGCCCCAAATGTCCAACCACGGCAACTACATCACATCACTCTCTCAGTTCACCGTCTGGCTCGCCACCATCGCCGAGGAGCTCGGCGTCGAGGTCTATCCCGGTTTCGCTGGGGCTGGCCTCGTGTACGCAGACGACGGCCGCAGCGTCGCCGGCGTGCGCACCAATGAAGTCGGTCTTGACAAGCACGGCCGTATGAAGGACACCTTTGAACCCGGCATGGAGTTCCGTGCAGGGGTCACCCTCATCGCCGAAGGTGCTCACGGCTCCCTCTCCAAGGAGCTCATCCACAAATTCGACCTGCGCAAGCACGCAGATCCACAGACCTACGGCATCGGCCTCAAGGAGGTATGGCGCGTCGACCCGTCTCAGTATCGATCCGGCGAGGTCGTGCACACCGTCGGTTGGCCCCTCGACTACCTCACCTATGGTGGTGGCTGGGTCTATCACATGGCCGACGGGCTCGTCAGCCTTGGTTTGGTCATTGGTCTCGACTATGCCAACCCGTATCTCAGCCCGTACAAGGAACTCCAGGTTTCCCTTCCCCCTCCTCGTGTTCTACCCTCGATCTGATTCTCCATGCAGCGCATGAAGCACCACCCTTACTTTACCAAGCTCTTGTCCGGTTCCTCGACGCGCATTGCTTATGGTGCTCGCTCCTTGAACGAAGGCGGCTTACAGTCCGTCCCCAGGCTCGACTTTCCAGGTGGCGCCTTGATCGGGTGTTCCGCCGGGTTCGTCAACATTGCCAAAATAAAGGGCACACACAACGCCATGAAGACCGGCATGCTCGCAGCAGAGGCAGCCGCAGACGTCCTCACATCTGATTCCACCGCCCCAAGTGACATGAGCAAGTACGATGCCGCAGTTCGCAACAGTTGGGTGTGGTCCGATCTCAACGAAGTGCGCAACCTGCGTGCAAGTTTCAACACGTCGTTGGGCATATGGGGTGGTATGGCCTATTCGGGCGTGGATTCGCTCTTTCTCAAGGGCCGGACGCCGTGGACGTTCCGCAACAAGAGTCGGACTTTGGACGCTGCGCATACGCTCACGGCGAGCCACTTCAGGCCGATTAATTACCCACCGCCTCAGCCGCCACTATCGACGGATCTGTTGACGTCGCTGACGCTCACGGGTACGAATCACGCCGAGGACCAGCCCGTGCATCTGCGTGTTCGCAAGGACGGTGTCGAAGATCTGTCTCTCAGGAGAGAGCACGTACGGAGAAACGTCGGCGAGTACGCAGGCTTGCTCCAGCGCGCATGTCCGGCTGGCGTCTACGAGTACATCGAGGACGAAGCGGTATCAAAAGAAGAGGGATGGGACGGGAAAAAGTTAGTCATCAACGCGCAGGTGAGTGGTTTCGCGTGTGCATCCCGGCAAGGGGGTGACGACTGGGATTGTCCTCGCAGAATTGTATCCATTGTAAGCTGTGTGACATCAAGGTGCCTACTCAGGACATTACCTGGACGGTGCCAGAGGGTGGAGGGGGCCCTAAATACAGTGAGTCTCGCCCGTTTCACGTCGTGTGCTTGGCCAACTGAGTCGCTCGTGTCGTAGCTATCACGTAGTTTTGATCTCGTGCATAATATTGCCGCCACGCGGTGTTGGTGAGATGGCGTCGAGAGGGCACACTAAGTGCTAACCTCGGCCGAAATTGAGGCGACGGTTATGTTGGTGGATAGTTTTCATGCCCGGGGGCCCTTGAGACCTAGATAGTTCTCCTTTGCTCGCTAGGCAGTGTATGACCTCGGGCCATAGCTTTCAACTGCATGCTATCGCGTCTCACTTCGTCCATTCGTATGACCAGCGAGTGAGTGGACACGCACCGAGATCCGGTGGCGGTGCACCTCACGCCAAGCACTCTTTGGCCTCCCCACACGGGTTTGAACTCAACATCTTACACTCTTTAGCTGCATGAGCTCAGGCAATTACAAGGAATACGACCCAGAGCCTGGTCTCGACGTGGGTCGCAACGACCATGATGCTAGCGAGCGCGTTGGCCTTCTCTCTGGCTCACAACATGTCCTGCCAATCGTCGACGCAGACCACTCCCTCGACGAGGCGCGTCGTGTGACGGTGGGCAGCGGTGCACATAACCCAACATACGCACCGAAGCATCTGCTCGCGTCCTTTGCGGGTGGTATCGCAGCCTGTCTCGCTCTCCAAGTGGCGCTGTTCGGGCCAGGTTGCTACTCCTTCCGGGAGCGAACAGGAAGCGGGGGCGCGGGGACGCCGGACACGGTCGACGTCTATGCGCCTCCGTGGGTTGGCTCGACCACCGTGCACAATTACCCGCCTCCGTCTCCTACCAACGACTTTCCCGAGTTGTTCCCTACCGAGTATGCCTTTTTCTTTCGTCCGTTGATGCATTCGTTTGACTCCGACATGAATGTCTTTCCTTTCCTCGCTTGTTCCTCGCGTGACGCGCAAACAGCGTTGGATACCCAGGCGGAACCCCAACCGGCGCCGAACCAGCGCTCATCGCGACCGGGCCCACCCAGCCCCTCCACACAGGCGCCGCACAGCTCGTCGCACCCGCCTACACCTCGCTCCCCCGTCCCCCCCACAAGCCCCCGTCGATACCCAGCGAACGGCCGTTCAACCTCTTTCGCGCGTGGGGCAACTTGTCGCCGTGGTACAGCGTACCGCGGGGTGCATTTGGGATCGACGAGGGGGCGGAGCCGCCGAGGGAATGTGAGATTCGGGGCGTGCATGTGTTGCATCGGCATGGGGCGCGGTATCCGACTGCCTATGGTACGTCTTGGTTTCTGTTTTGTCGTCGTTGTCGTCTGGGGGACGTGTGACGTGGCGCATCGATTGGCTGACGATGGATGTTGTAGCCAGTTATGGAGGACCGGCGTCGTTGGCGCGACGGTTGCACGAGAGTGCCGAGCAGTGGGATGCGACGGGGAGATTGGCGTTTTTGAATGATTGGTGAGTGTGCGTGATCGTATGGGTGTGGTCGACGTTGACGGTGCCGTGAACAGGACGTACAAGCTTGGTGAAGAAGGTGGTGTCCTTTTCTTTTCGTGTTTATAGTATGACCTGAGATCGCACATAGTCTTGACACCTTTCGGGAGGCAACAGCTGTGTGAGTATATATATATATATTCTCTTGTGTGTTGATCTGACAATGTACCCTTTTGTAGATGATTTGGGGGTCTCGATGAGACTGAAATATGGGTTCTTGTTGGAGGTGGGGACGCGACTTGGGTGATTCCGTGACAATCAAAATACTAATTGCACTCGTAGGACTTTACAGCGCAGAACAAGCTACCCGTGTTTAGGACTGAATCCCAGTGAGTAACGTTTGTCATCCGCAACCTCTGATTGAGCGGGGTTGCCCATGGGACATCAGAGATCGTATGCTTGCCTCTGCAGTCAACTTTGCATTGGGCTTCTTTGGCTGGCCTCTCGACGGAAAATACGAGCAAGTGATCACCATCGAAGCATCCGGTGTAAGTTTTGTGTTGTTCTTTGGGGACGAGTTGTCCGAGTCATCTTGTTTCCAGTTCAACAATACCCTTGCTCCCTATGATACTTGCCCTAACACCAAGGCCCATGACAAATCCGCCCGTTCCCTGACCTACATCAAGGAATGGGCCGGGATTTACCTGGGGGAGGCGCGGAAGCGATTACAAGCCGACCTGAAGCCTGCCGAGGGTGGGCAGGGTTTCGACCTGGAGATCGAGGATATCTACAGGATGCAACAGATGTGTGCGTATGAGGTAGCGTATCGAGGTTTCCCCTGCTGTGGTGTCAGGTCGGCTGATGGCTACATCCAAGACTGTCGCACTCGGCTATTCCAAATTTTGTGAGCTGTTCACAGAGGATGAATGGGAAGGCTTCAATTACGCGTCAGTACTCGTTCTTTCTTGGCGTGTATGCTCTCACACCCGGTGTCATGCAGTCTGGATCTCACATTCTGGTACGACAATGCCTTTGGCTCGCCTGTCGCCCGCGTGCAAGGGGTGGGCTACATCCAAGAGCTTATCTCGCGACTCACGCACACGCCGATCGCGACGCACAATTCGAGCACGAATGCGACGCTGCACGCAGACGACCGCATCTGGCCGCTCGACGACGTCTTGTACGTCGACGCGACGCACGAAGTCGTCGTCCTCAACAGTAGGTCGCGTTCTCGCCCCATGAGCACCCTCGCGCGCGCAGCTAGCTAACTGAGAGCGGGGGATGAACAGTTTTGACGGCGCTGAACCTGACGACGCTCGCTGCATCGGGGCCGCTTCCAGCCGACCACATCCCTGCGAACCGGTCGTTTAGAGTCGCCGATATCGCGCCGTTTGCGACGAATGTCCAGTTCCAGCGTACGTTCCCGTCTCGCGTGTTTGAAGGGGTGCGAGCTCACTATGCTCTACTAGTCCTCTCGTGTCCCGCTTCCGAGTCTGCCGTGCACTCGTCGGACGCGTCCCACGTCCGTATCGTGATCAACGACGGCCCGGTCCCGCTGACGGGCATCCGCGGGTGCCCGCCCTCGTCCTCTGGGCTGTGTCCGCTCTCGACGTTTATCGAGGCGCAACAGGCGACGATTCGCGAGGTCGATTGGGAATGGGGGTGTTTTGGGGAGTGGGAGGTGCCGGCGGGGACTGCGTGGGAGACGGTTGGGGGGTGGTATCCGGAGAGGATGTTTTGAGGTTGGGTTGGTGGGATGGTGTGCTAATGAATATACCATGATGTAGATGAGGTGCTTTTTTTTACAATTCAAGTTTGTTATCTTTAGACGCGGTCGTGGAAAGTGCGTTATGGGGCCTCCTGGTGATTACGTTCAGGAGCTACCTTGTGCCCGCCGGCCGCCGCGCGCGCGCGTTCTTGGACCTGTCTATCGAGCTCAGCGCCGGTGGCAACCTGCGACGTGTGATATGTTGAGCAGTACACAATCATTACATTCCGAACAATGTAGTATACACTGATGCAGATACAAAGGACGAAATCAAGCTTCCAAGTCAGATGATGCAAGCCATTGGGTCGAGGATTCGTATAAAGTTAGAGATGTATGCTTCGCATATTGCTGAAAACCAAAATGCATGTTCAGAGTTGTGTGGCTTGACCAAATTATGTGCAATCTCGTGCGCGATGGTAAAGAACCTTGAGAGAATCGATCGGTCAGTCCTGGTATCTGAGAGCAATTCAATGGCGAGAAAAAACAGACCATGATATCTGGGCTTGTTGTTGGACACCATTCTTAACATCCTGATCGTCTGTTGAAAATATAGTAGTGTCCTGCATCTCGTTGAATGATTGCACTTACGCCATGCTTCAAAATACCGCAGATTAAGGAACAGACCTCCATTCCGGTTAAACGCAATCGGTCCACCACCCACGTCATAGAAGATATGCAGGAATCCCACCGAAAGGCTGTATACCTCAGCAATAGGCACGATAATACTTACAAACCGGCTGAGAGGCTCTTGCATGGATGTCATGAATGTGCTGATATTTGGTACGTCTATACGGTATCAAAGTTCATTCTTCCATCAAGAAACGGTCCGGGTTCAACCAACATACCTTCCGTCGCAAAGACTTTTACTGTCTCCCTCTGTTTCGCATGAAAGGAGACTCCCAACTCGCCAACCAACCTCAGATTGTCGACTTGTCCAGAGACATCACAATAGCCATCGTTCAAGAACTCC
>JBBPNN010000373.1:0-27998 GCA_038090935.1 Hortiboletus campestris
TGTCCTTCCCTTGCACGCAGCTGGTCCATATAGGAAGGGCCAACAGAACCTCCCTGATATCTACATCTCGTCCTACACCCCAACCCTGACTGCCCTCATTCGTGCCAGTCAGCGCAATCCGTCGAGTTCCGCAACTCAACGGAAGCGCTTCATCGCCATCGGCCCAGCCAAAGCTGTTGGAGAGAGTGAACTGGTTTCGGTCGGTGCAGAACTGGATATTGTTGGTCAGCGCGTCGACGGCCTCGCCACATTCACGCGCATAGATGGAGAAGACTCCTGCGTTTCCAGGGTCGTGGAAGAGCTCGGCAAGAACGATTGGGTGCACCTTGCGTGTCATGGCCTCCCAAATCGGAAGAAGCCGTTCGAGTCCGCGTTCGCTCTGCGCGACGGGCACTTTACGATCCAACACATCATTGAGTGCGATTTGAAGAATCCAGAGTTTGCATATCTCTCTGCATGTCATACGACTGTCGGAGACGAAGAGAGTCCGGACGAAGTGATCCACCTCGCGTCGGCGATGCAGTTCGCTGGGTTCCGTTCGGTGATTGGGACAGTGTGGGCGGTGGATGACGGTGAGACGAACAAGATCATGTCGACTTTCTATAAATACATGGTGGACGAGTCTGGCTGTCTTGATCATACCCGTGCAGCGTTCGCGCTGAACAGGGCGATGAAATCCGTGGACGTACCATTTGATCAACGGATTCCCTATATCCATCTCGGCGCCTAGTTCTAGTATTCTTTGTTTACTCTCTTACTTGAGCACGTTGCTCATATTCGCTATGTGTACAACAAGTACTATTATGTAAATATGCTATCTGATGTGGCAGGGGGTTTGTGAGTAACAGCAAATCCACGTTGTATGATGATGATGCCACTGGGTAACGGATGATAGACGTGCCTACAGTAGATATCGAACTGTCCCCAACTTGACATAGTAGATATTTTATTAATGCGTTCCATTGCTATTGTCCGCACAGGCACAACAAATCCACGAAGGCACATTCGCACAGCACAGGCTCACACAGCAAATCCATGAATGCAAAGGAAATGTTATCGTTGATAGTTCTACGATGATGCCAACAAAGGGACTGGTAACGGATGATAGAAGTGCCTATAGTAGATATCGGGACTCGTCCCAAACTTGACATAAAAGTATTTCAATGCGTTCCGTCGCTATTGTTCGCGCGGGCGCAACAAATCCACGAAGGGACTAAGATCAAACAGGAAAGTGAAATATTGACATTGTACGGCACTAGGCCCCCATGTTCTCGCTACAAGTATCGTGGTGAACTTCGGCTGCCAGGCACACGAAGTAGATCCTCACCTCGACCTTGTTTTTCGCACGAGGCTCAGTTTTAGTTTCGTCCGGAACGCTAACGGGATCGGCTTCTGAGTGCGGAGCGTTGTTTTGCGCACTAGAAGGATCAGCTTTTGTTTCCTCCAGAACACTGGCAGGACCGGCTTCTGAGTGGAGAGCGTTGTTTTGCACACCAGATGGATCCGCTTTCCTTTCGTTCGAAACACTGGGGGGACAAGGTTCTGGGTGCGGAGTGGTCTTGGGCGACGTAGTGGGTTTGGGGGCTGCTTTCTTCTGTTTACAGAACATAAGTAATCAGGTTCATAAATGTATTAACCCGTGGACGAGCCTGTGGTCTAGCAGGGGACTTGTAAGCGATCAGCTGAGACAAGTGGTCAGATATCCGTGCCCTGTATCAGTAGAAAGAAGAGCACACTCACTTGTTTCCGCTTAGCGGGGGCCATCGTTGGATGTTTCTCATTTGAAGGTGTCGCTTTCGTTTGTGATGGGATAGTAGACTGAGGGGGCGCTTCTGACGGCGTTTGACGAGGCGCCCAATTGCGTTTGCGTCTCGTGATCACTGTTCCGAACCATTCTCCGATGGTTCGACGTTTCCTCTCGGATGACGCGGGGTTGTCAAGGGTTAGCTTTGGGTCAGGCATCTCGACAGGCGAGATGATCGGTGGCACTTTGGATGAGTGCGGTTTAGCGGAGGATAAGACAGGTGGTGGTGCACCAGACTCGAAAGGCTGTTCAAGCGATGCTGGCGAGGGTGGCTCCAACATATTGTTAACACGAAGCAAAGAAGAGTGGAATCGCTACATACCTCATCGTAGTTAAATAATGGGGCAGATGTGCTCGGTGGTAACTCGACCTGTCACAGCCATTAGTGAAGCATCTCTCGGCGGCAGCTGTGCTAATTTTTACCTCGAGTAGAGCAGGCTGATCTTGATTATCCTCCAAAGGGCTCTTTGGGTCTTGGTCTTTGGGATGCTGGTCAGATACCACCAATGACTCCAATGACTTATCATTCAGTATTTTTGCTGTGCACATAATGAGTGCAGTGCAATCTGCCTGCTCTTCATCCATCCCTTCAACAACAGTGTTCATTCATACCACATACCTCCACAAAACATTGACTACTCACCACCCATACAGATAATTTCCTTGGGAGGAAACTTCTTTGCCTGCAACATACCATAGTAATCATCATTCTTAAACATCTGTTCTGCATGCTTGGGAGCCATAGCTGCTGCTTCTTTCATCCCCTTTCCTTGCTCTCTGAGTTCACCAAATGCAACAGTATGCCATGCATCAAATTTGGTGAAGACAACAATTACCGGCACTGACCGCCAGCTCAGTACATAAGTTAAATCCTAGATCCTACTTACCCTGCCCAGTGTCACACTTTGAGAAGAAGGCTTCATCCGCTGCAGTGATTGGTCTGCTACTATCCACTGGGATGCAATACCTATTACGAACAACATTAGGACATCCATTAAACATGAGTGATATGCAGACTTAAACCATATAGCATGCAAGCGATTTGCTGGTTCCTGTTCCTCTGCATGCTCCATAATGAACGACTGAACGTTCCTGAGTTCATCCTCGTTACCAGCCTCGAAACCAGATGAATTAAGGAAAACAAAACGCTCGTTGCTTTTGGGTGCAGTGGCGTGCTTGCCACGCTAAAACTCGTCGTCTGGATTAAACGTACTGATGAGATGCAATACCCACCTCAGCTGTTTCTCTCGGCGGATACTTGTTGATCTGACAGGACCAGTTAGCATACACGGTCCTTTGACGACAAGGCAACCTTATGGTGACCATTTTCCGAGCCTCATTGCGAATAGCTGCCAATTCCATCGTCTTGCAAAATCTTCGAATGAGTGTAGTTTTGCCAGCATCGGCTCGTCCGACAACGAGAATCCTGAATTGTGGAAGCATCTGAGGCTCCCGGGCAGGACGTTTCGGCACGTGCATAGGCTTCCGGTCATTACCATTAATGCCACGTTTCAGCATGCGCCTTGGTGCGCCCTCGACGGTTAGCACGTCTATTTGTCCCATTGAATATCAGTTGAATCGGAATTTAATAAGCGGGTGGGATGGAAAGAGGACGTGGGCGAGATGGAAAGAGTGCGAAAACTAGACGCTCTATATACAGTATTCCTGCCATGAGGTAACCTGCAACCAGAGTAACGGCCGAACTTCGTTGGCAGGCCATGCAAGTTGTTGACACATGCGGTCAGGCTGTGCGCATTGTTTCTAGTCCTAATCACGTGATGGACGGACTTGAAGTGCCGGCAGATTTGTCATAGCACGGGGCCACGGCGAGCAGAGCGAGCCGAGTCAGAACATCGACCAAAAATGGTAGTGTACACCTACTACAGAAAATGGCTACATGTGTGTACGCTCTGCGCCTAACCCTAAGCCTAGACGGTCACATGACTACGAAATCTGGTCTCGTTTGGTCGCGTGTGCCGTTTTGCCGAGTCGGAGTTTGAAAATAGGTCGATAGGTCGATTGGTCTACCCCTTGCTATGACGAATCTGCCGCAACTAGGGCTTACAGTATTTGATGTTTTCTGTGTCTGCTTAGGTGCACTCGTGTGCTCGTCACGGTGCTTTCGCCATCGCGCTAATGACGGCAGAACGGGATGTCTACCATGCCCCGCTTGCAGTGTGTTCGATGCGACTTTATGGCATAACAAGTGGGTGAGGCTGGCTCGCGATACACCGAGACCTCCGAAGGAAGACAGCTGTTATACTCTGATGTATTTCCTGTCCATGCCAGAATGCTGACATCCCCTGACCGAGTCAACACCTCTTGTAACAGGCGACCCACAGCGCGTGCTTGCCCCACGCCATATGTGACTGGGATAGAAACACCGAATATACCAAAGAGAGGATAGGCCATATCCTCTTGCTTCGTAGCAACCCGTGTCGCAGCAAGACACAGTTTCTGTCATATATTGTCTGATCCTGGACGAAGAGAAAGCAGGACGTGTATATCAGTACCGGTCACGTGCGCCATCTCTGCCATGATCGCAGACGATTCCTTGTGGTTGTACACATTCTCGTCAGGACGATAAGGTTTCCAATCTTCAGTGTAGAAATGGATGACCCTGGACGCAAAGAACTCTTGCAATGTCCACGCACGTGTATTCCACAGACTCCTCTCGAGAGCACCCAGATCCGAGTCCGATAGTACACCCTTGAGGTGAACAACCGTGAGCGACGCCTCGCGATACCATTGGAACATTGAAGTCAAGGACTCTTGAAGCACCGAGCCATCTGTCTTGTTGATACAGCATGTATCAGACCATGCCCATTGAAACCCAGCCTCCCGCACCGTCGCACAGAACATCGCCAACTTCAAAGCCGTGGATGACGCTTCCAGGTTATGCACTGACCCATGAAGGACGGCGTGGAACAGTGGTTCGGCTCCTTCCCAAGTATGGGAGAACGTGGCGTACTGGAAGTATTCTTGGACGACTTGCCAGATGCGAGAGTGGTCGAGGCTTGTCGTCATAGACGCAACGAGTTCCACAAATTTTGAATCAGCCCCGAATTCATCCATACGCTCGCGCTGGTCACAAAGACGGCCAGTCTTCGTGTTAATGAGGACGAGCGGAATGCCCCGCTGAGTACGCTCGACAGCGTTGTGAATAGCCTCCTTCGTCTGCGATGGGTTCACGTAGTTTTTACGCAATTCTGCGAGAGGAAGGACACTTAGACAATGCTTTCATATAAGATCGAAGAATATTTACCACGAGTAACTGCGTCAGCGGATTGTTCAAGCATCAAGAGCATATCGTTATACGCATCGATAGCTTCAGTATAGCGGTGAGCGCCAAGCAGTGCTGCATGCTTTCTTTCGTGGCCAAATAGAGGTGATGGATTGAGTTTGATCGCCTGGGATCGGATTGATTATTTGCTCCCATGTAAAATCTGATGCACGTACCGCGTTGGCATCCTGCAACGAATCTTCCCATGATCCAATCCCAGCTCGTGCTTTGCTTCGCTTGGTCAACAGGACTGCCGATAAAGGATCGAGGCTCAGTGTCGTAGAGTAATGGGCAACAGCGTCTTCATATGACGCAGAGTCCATGGCGACATCTCCGTTCTGTTCTAATGCCTTCATACAGCGCGCTTTGAAGTCTGATGCTCAATGTCAGGGTATCAAGGGCAATGGGTGTTTGCGACTGCAACCACCTACCAAGTTGCCATTCCTCTCACTCATCGCGCACACCCGCGTCCTCTGCCAGCTCGCTCTGCATTTGTTGGAAACACTCGACAGCCTCCGTGAGGCGACCATCACGCTCTAGAATGTCACAAATGACACGGTAGACGACAAACCTCGGAACTTTAAACTAAACCAAAAGAGAGTCACTATCCATCTTCGAACCATCACAGAGAGCATACCCTGGCTGCAGCACTCGATGCTTCATGCGCTGAGCCACGTTTCAATATCGTGTTCACCCATTTGTGCATTATAGCGTGCGGGATTGTGGAACCGAGCAACAACGCAGTAGAGTAAGCCGCAATTGCCTCGTCCGGTTTATCGGCGTTCGATGCGTTGTCTCCAACCCTCGCTGGCATTGTGATGCATCGGTGGGAAAACTCTGATGGAAGCGATTAGATACTCCATCGTAATGCACGACGCTGAAACTCACTAGCAAGCCAGTCGATGAGTAACTTGTTGGCTCTCAAATTCCCGTTCACGGTATTCGCGAATTCGAAAAGACATTCCACAGTACCATATATGTGACCTTGGGCATACAGGGATTCACATTGATACCTCTGCTCGTGTGCATGGTTGATCCGAATGAGACCATCGGCTTCGCGTTGGGTGTCAGCAAGTTGGATCTGGAGTTCTTGGTTGGTTTGTTCAAGATGTACGATTCTGCCGCCTACTGGACATGGAGGTTAATGAGACATAGTAGGTCTCGGTGAATATGGACGCACTTGAACTTTCGTGATTGGCACGAAGAGAGTTGATGGCTTCGTTGAGGCGCCTTTCCTGATTGGCTGCGCGTTGAGATTCGGCGAGCTTGTTGCGCAGTTCCTGGACGCTTTCGTCGAGATACGCGATTTCGCTATCTAGTAGACGCGGATCAAGAAACATGCGTCGGGGTAGCGGAGGACATACTCGAGCTCTCCTCTTGAGCGCATAGGGACTGGATGAGATTATATCTCTCCTGACGGGCTTGTTGTTGAGATTCGGCAAGCTGGTTGCGCAGTTCCTGGATGGTTTGCTCGAGATTTGCTGTTCTTTCGTCTGATGGACACGGATGTCAGCGACCGGGATCAGGGTGCAAATGAACGTACTTGGACTGTCGTCAACTTTTTCGACCTCTGTGTGCTGGATTTCCTGCGTGCAGGGGGTCTGCAACGGCAAATAGGGCGGTTTGCGATTGCAAAGTTTTTATGCAGGTACACTTACATTGTCCAAGTAGTGAGAGGGAAGGGTGCCAGAGTGCCCGAAACGTGATTCTATTGTATGCGCTGGTGACGAGGTCGTAGTTTGATGATATAGCCATAGACCCGACGTAGTGAGTGTACTCGATGACAGTCCCGATTTGCTCGTGACTCGCCGTGTCGCAAAATGACACCAATGAGTCTGCGGCGGCCGCGATGAATGTGCCGTTACTTGCCAGGGCGATGCATGTGGTATTGTTCGTGCTGTGAATGAGCCATTTCGACAGCGTGGTCTTGGCGGACACGTCCGTCGTCGACACGGTAAATGTTGTTGTCGCGTGATAAGGCGAAGAGTTGCTTGCCATCACCGGCCCAGGCGAGGGACTGGTTCCTCACCAAGCTAACCATGACTGGGAACTCGACGAGAAGGCTGCCATTCTGACTGTCGTAGACCCGAACAGAGTCACGATTATATGTGGCAGTGGCGATGAGGCGTCCTGTCGGGTGAAAACTTGACTGCCTCCACCCAGTCGTTGTGTTCCAAAGGGCCGAGGAGTCGCTCGCCAGTCGACAGCGACCAGACACAAGCAGTGAAGTCACTCGATCCAGTCGCAATTTTCGTCCCGTCTGGCGAGATGTCGATTGCACGCACCCGATCGCGGTCACTTTGGAGTGACTCTCTGTATCCCACACCGTCACCAAACCGCTCTCCGTCCCACCGATGGTTAGCTTTCCATCCCGTGACACTCCAATGGCGAGGACAGCACTCCCCGCATACATTCACGTCCCCATCTCCTTGCCATCTTCTATGCGCCAGCATCGAAGCTTCCCTTCTTCGCCGCCGCTTACGACGTGCTTCCCATCAACGAGGACCGCGACCGAATATGTGACATCTCGACCATCGATTACGATTGGTTTTGCTTCCTTTCGGTGAACGATACTGGAAGAAGAACCTTTTTCACTCGACTCTTGTGTTCTCATCGGCATCGTCCTTTCAACCGGTTCTGTGCTCACCATTCTTTCGCCAGAAGGTCACATTGGAAAACATACCCGGCTAGGCGAATCGATGGAGTGAGGGACGGTGGTCGTTAACGTTTATCCCCGGTACTACATTGTCACCTGGTATACGCGTGTCTCCTTATCGAATCAATTTACACACCTACAATCACCTCGTGTCATGGCGGAAATGCAAGCTTTACCCACCCTGATGAGTATACAAAAACGAGGAACAGTGTATCCGATAACCATCCGCTAGCAGACGTCCAAAGAATCATGTTCAATGCTCAGATCCACCCATCATCCGACTCCAACTCGTACGCGGAGACGCTGGCGGATCATACTTCCGATCGTCCCTCCTATCCCCTCTCATACCATCTTCCGTACTGATACCCGATCCTAACCCTCGACTAGGACCCATTCGCGAACCCAACAATGGCGGACCCATGATCATCTACGTTCACCCAGAACTCTCCACGCACATACTCGCGTACCGTTTCCCTTGCCCACTGTTCCTTCGCCTCGCCCTCTCTCGCCCTCGCCCTCTCGTGTTGCTTCCGCTCGCTCCGCTCATAAAGCGTACTGCTCGCACCCCTGCTCGGTGGAGGCGCCGACACAGTCGGTGTACGCGAGATGTATGTTGAACTACGACGATCCACCAGGGTGATCTTCTCAAGTTATTTGCGGCAGAGCTGGGTTGCTATGGCATGGAAGAGCTCAATGTTTACCGTTTCCCAGTACACCTCGTATCGATTTCCCCGAGGAAGACAATTCAGGGGGTTCCTTATTTCGTACACTTAAATCAACTTGTTTCAATACAGGACAGAGATCGTGCGATATGTGGGCGACGGCGATGGGCGAACTGATGGAGGAATTTCCGAGGCAGGGTTCGTCTAGAACGTCTGAACGTACAGTACGTCAAATTACGCCTAACCGCGCAAAGCAAAAGTGTGACTAATTCGTCGTGTCAACGACGAGCGAGTCCCCTGAGTCAGGCGGATGCTTGATTGAAAGGTCGGCAGGGACCAACGAACGCACCACAAAGCTACTAACCAGGAAGCCCGGATCCAACTTGAATGCTTTGTAGCAGGGCTTCTCAGCTTACATAAGACTACCAGGGGTCGAGTCCTTAATCCTTCAGATCAAGCGTCCTTGCGTGCATACCTCTCGCTGACGTGAGTCTATCCTCATGGCCACTCTTTCTCGTCGCTATCGACGCGGGCGTTTGGATGAACGGGGCCCGAAAAATGGGCCTCTCCCACCTGGACCAAAATGTGGTCATTCGGAAACCAGGAAGCCTAGCGGGATGTCCAGTTCTTAATATATAACACTACGGAAAGTAAAATCAGTGTTGATGAACGTCGCGGTCATTAATGTGCGTGAAAATCCAAGTCACTCATTTCATGGACATGTCTTATCAATGACGGGCGTGACTCATGCCTCTAGTTCGAAAGAACGCTGTACGAATTTAATAACTGGATTTGAAACAACGTACACGCAATCATAGAGTACATCTATAAGTGACGGATTGGTGATACATATTTCGGTTATCTTGACGCGGAACACTTCATTCATTACAAATAGACGAGGTAGAACGGCGCAGAACACGAACGGGGAGCGATTTTCAGCGTTTGCAAGTTTGAGACAATTCAAGTCATGACTAGAAAAAAAAAGCTGAGCCAACGTGATCGCTGCATCTCACGGTAAGACATACACATTATCCGCGGCCCCTTGGGCGATACTGGTTCTGGGGGAGGTCGACCGAGTGTGTCGTCAATGATTTCTGCAACTCTGTTCCACGGAGATGTTTCCCGCAGCTCTGACATGTGGCTACCGCCTGCAAGCTCCACCGAGATTCCGAGAAAGGTTCCCAAGAGGAATGACGCGACGCCGGCAGAATCACGGATATCGGAGCGTAGATCAATCCGAAGGACTAGAGGTTTCACTCCTTGGCCCCTCCGCATGGATGTAGGGGGGTTTTCAAGCGGGGGGACTTCCCGAGCATTCAATCGAAGTTCTAGGGTTTCGATGTAAGGACAATGCTGCGAGAACGAATTCAAGGATTTCAGCGTTCCATTAACGGTTGTTGAAGGCGGAACATCATTGGTGATAGACAAGTGCTGCAGAATGGGCCACGCTCTCGCCATTTCGTCAAGTTTACGATCGTCGAGAACCAGGCCCGTGTTCTGCAGAGTGAGGTGGCGCAGATGCTGAATAGATAGCAGATCACCGATTGAGTGGAGAGCTGATGTATAGCCGTTCGCGGCCAATGATATCAGGCGAACAGACTGCTGCGAGCCGGACAATGACGTCACGGATCCAAAAAGCTCGCCGAGTTCGTCTGGCTTGACCCGGGATGCAAAATATATATTAACGATCTGGAGCCGCGACGCGTGAATGGCCTTCAATAGCTGTAGGATGAATGGGGTGGAGAAAGAATGGAGCCCAAGCGAGCGAAGACCTGAAAATGCATCTGAGTTTGGAAGTGATAGCCCCTTGCGTTTCTGAGTGAAAGAGAGGCCCGGCCCAAGCGCCAGAACGAGGCATTGAAGACTCTGGATGGATGCGAAGACAGACAAAAAATCGGTGATCTCCAGGGGGATCACGTCTAACATCATCTTTCAGTTTATGTACGGGGGGAGGGATATGAGCTCACCCATGAATACCCGGAGGGACTCGAGAGTCCTGAAGTAGCTTCGAAATTGCGTCAAAAAGGTACGGGTGTCCTTGGTATTACGACCGCTGGGGTACTGGAAACTCAATGTCTGGAGGGTGTTCGGAGGGGATAACATGAACATGTATTTCGTGTATGTCGCCTCGTCCACGATGGCGATGTTGCAAATGGTAGGGTAGCTGAGTTCCTGGAGGTTTGGGAACACGGGCTTGGACGGGCACGTTTGGATGAGAGTTTGGATGACGCTCTTATGTACCGCGATTCCTCCAAAACCGGTAAGTCCATTTTCCGGCATGATCGTCCGGATACGTTTGGTGTAGAGTAAGGGCCTCCGCCAATGGGTAGTCATGGGTTTTTTGTCCATCGTCTGTCGTTGCGGATCAGTTGAGACCGCGATCAAGAGGGGTACATGGGACACGTACAAATGTCGCGACGGCCATCTGGTCGCTAGGTGCAAAGTTGAGCAACTCGCGAGGAAAGGTCATGATCAAAGGAAGGAAGGAGGTCTGGATGCGCCATAGTACGTCGAGAGCGGGGCCACTGAACAGCTTGCAAGTGAGTGCAAGGCTTGCGAGGTCGGAGCGGCCTTTCTGTAAGACGTAGACATGCTCGAAAATGTGAAGCAAGATTTCTGGGATCTCAAAGCAGTGGGGGATCAGGGCACTTTGCTGCGGGATCGGCAGCGATGTCGACGTTGATGAATGCCTTTGAGGCGGCTCGGGGTGGAGCATTGCGCGTGGAATGTGGTACATCGCGGCAGGGTCCTGTGGTGCGATAATGAGGCCGGTTGACTCCGGCGAGGGCCACAGCATGTCGTGCGCTCCACTTTTGGCATGTGCCTTTGTGCGCTGCCGAGGATGTGCTGACTGTTGGCGAGCGCTGTTGGAGCACGCTCACGAGATTTAGCGCTGGCTATTCCAATGAACCGCGCGGGCGCTGATTGGAATGCAGTCAGACATATAAAGTCGTCCCGTCGTCGAATCCCCCCCAGCTTCCTTTTCCTCTTCCCCCAAACTCGAACCTATCCGCTCCTTTCTAGAGTCCCGCCCGCCGTACCCTGGCAGAATGCTCGTCCACCACACGCTCGCCGTCCTCCCCTTTGTCGCTCTCGCCCACAGCGGGCCCCTTGCCGGGCGCAACCCCCGTGTGTGTAACACTGGGTCGATCCAGTGCTGCCAGAGCGTTCAATCGGTGCGTCGCGCTTGTCCATGGCCGTTGTTGATCTGATGTCATGGCCGGATAGGCTAGCTCTCCGGTGGCGACCGTCTTAGCACCTCTGCTGGGCCTGAGCGGGCTATTGGGCAACGGTCAGATTGGCTTGCAATGCAGTTCACTCACTGGAGCTGGCTCCAGTGCGCAATGTGAATCAAATCCCGTCTGTTGCAATGATACCCACTTTGTAAGCGTCTCGTCTTGCGTTTTGTCCCGCAGCTTCTAATGCGTTTGCTTTGCAGGATGGCCTCATTAACGTGGGATGCAGCCCAATCGATCTCTGAAGGCTAGGGCCCATGTTCACCTTTGGACACCGTTCGCTTTCTCTACCATACCCAAGTTTTTGTTGGCCTTCTTCTGACCGGACGCTCTCTTTTGTTGATGTTCGATCTCGTCTCATTTTGTCAATGGGCGTGTGGTATGCGGCGTTTGTTGACTTGTGTAACGATGGGCTCGAGCCTGGGGAAGGCCACGAGCATGCCCTGTAATGTATCATGTATGCGAGCGGGGCTCGATGTGTTGCAATGCCAAGTCTGAACCCAAACTAGTTGCAATGGACCAGTCATGTGTCCGCCCTCGATTTACCCCCTCGCCTTGTGATGCCCCAGATCTCCAGACGTTCCCTCCCTTGACTTCTATGTTGCAAGACGAGGAATGGTTACCCATTGTCAGCTGTCCAGCCGACTTTCCCTTGGAACTTGTAAGCCAGTGGTTCACACATGTTGTAATTCACGGCCATGTCCTTTGCTCTAGTTTGAACGCGCTGTCGAGCAGCTCGTCCATCACCCCGAATACAATTCGACGCTCATTCTTCGGTCAGAGACCGTCAGTGAGACATTCTACTCGCATGACACTGACCACACCCCCTTGCGCCATCTCAAATCCCATCGGCCCATCTACGACATCCACCGCAAACTCCTCCCTCGCCGACCAAGTCGCGATGCTGCCGTAGAACAACTCTGTACGCTATATGCGTCTACCACTGGCACGTACAGGGACATACCATACACGCTTGTGCTCAGCCCCCTCCTCCCGCCTGGTGCGTCCCTCCCCTACTATCATCCTACCGTCCGGCACCTCGCGTTTCGCTTCGTTCCTTGCACACCCCCGATCTTGCGCATAGAAGCGGTCGTGTTGCCCGACACACCTTTGGACCTTAATTCAAGACTGTATCGCACGGCATTGGCCCTCCTCGAGACCCTCCACCGATACGGATGGGGCGCAATGACGCATTACCAGAAGCGTGTGAAGCACGATCGTGTGATCCCGAGGGAGGCGTATCAGGATCTGTATCTCGTGATGAGAGAACGATACAAGCATCTGGTGTCCGAGTGGAAGGAGTCCACTGACCCGCTCAAGCATGTGTTCGAGGTAATGCCAACGACCGACACGCTGTTGACGGTTGGCTGATACCCCATCGCAGGATATCGGGATCGCAACGTATCTCATACTTCTTTGGAAACAGTCTTTCACGGGTACAGAGTGGCGCTCGGGGGATCATGGGCACACGCCAGCGGATGATGCGCCTTGGAAGCACTGGCCACAGCCGCCCGGTGGCTTCTTGGACCTTGGGTAAGTCCGGAGAAACGAATCAGCAGCGCCTATCATCACATACGCATGCCGGTCCTACAGATGCGGAAACGGCCTCCTCACACACATTCTCGTCTCCGAGGGCTACCATGGCCACGGCATTGACCTCCGTGCACGTACCTCCTGGGATCACTACCCCGAACGCACACGCGCCGCCTTGCACGTGTACGCGCTCGATCCGACGCAGTACGCTCGGACCGTGTCAGAGAGCAGACCCATTGACAGCGTCATACCCTACCTCGAGACCGGCGCGTTCCTCATCGGAAACCACGCAGACGAACTGACACCCTGGCTTCCTCTCATCGCGACCATCGAGCATGCATCCGGGTATCTCTCTATCCCATGTTGTGCATGGTCGTTTGACGAGCGGTTCGCACGCGCGTCGACCACCACCTTTGCGGGCTTGGCCTCCATCGTCGCTGACGACGCATTTGTGGACCGTCTGAATCTGGGCGGGGAGGGTGGTCATCAGAGTCAGTATTCGATATATAGGATTTGGTTGGCCAAGTTGAGTCAGTGGACGGGATGGAGGGTGGAGTGCGATACACTCCGTATTCCCAGCACACGAAACTGGGCGATTATAGGTATGTCCATATGTTTGCTGGCCGCGCCAAAGCTGGACCCAAACAGGTCGGGAGCAGCTCGACGAGGACAACCAAGTTCATATTGATCGGGCACTCGACATCATCCGAGACGTAGTGAAAAGAGGGGCATTCAAGACACGGATACCAGAAGGAAAAGCAGCTGATCATTGAGCCAACACAGGCCACAAGGTCGGCGGCGAAAGGAAAAACTGGAAGGGTGACTGTTTTCGTTCGCCCTCCTCCGTCATCCTTCTGCATTCTGCGAGCAACTCCCTCAACTCTGCTAGACTGACACTCCCCTCCCCACTCCTGCTCCTCCTCGTCTGTGACATATTCGTACTCGTCCTCCTCGCTGTCATAATCTTCTTCCTCATCCGGGTCCTGGGGAAGATTACCAAGCACTCCTCCCGAACAATGTCCGAGCCCCACGCGCATCTTGGTGTACACCTCCCACCTCTCCCACCGCTCAAAGCACGAATCCGCAGGACCATCATTATCGTTCAGGTCTTGCAACACCATTGTGCTCAAGACCCTCACGCGCTCCAGTTTAGAAACGAAGTTTTGTTCAAGGCTTTGAAGCTGCGGTCATTTGTGCGCTGGACCATCATCGTCCGCACAGTGTCGGCATCGGCATACGCTGTGGCATATCCCACCCCAAAAGCATGCAAGAGTCCATGGAGCCCGAGGCAGACATTGTGGTACGTTTTCTGCACAGAACATTTTGAACTCCGCATGTCACACAAAGGATGGATCCGAGACTACAATCGACTCCCTCCTAACACATACCTCTCGGGATAGCCCCAGAGCTATGGGTTACTAGGGAGTATGGGTTATCAGGGAGGTCGTATGGTGAATCAAGGCATTTTGGGACATCAGAAATGCTATGGGTTATGAGGGAGTATGTGTTATGTAGGGTATGTGTTATGAGGGAGTCGACTGTACATCGTTATTAAATTACATAATTTGAGGCAGTGTGCTTCTCTTCGCACCACACATTTTCTAAGCCACGGTTGGGATACAAATTATGAGGGCATCTAGGCATAAACCGAGCGTGGTATCGCCGCTCTCTCTTCCGACCTCTGCTTGTCCTTGATCTTCTACTTGATAATGCTCCCGGACGAACCACCCCCAAAAAACGTTTCAATGCCCAAGTCATATGAGGATTCCGCATCCATCTTCAACGCCAACGGCATTCGATATGTTCGAATCCAATGGGTTGACCTCGGGAATGAGGTTCGCTGCCGATTCTTATCGGTGTCTTACTTCCGCAAGCTTCTCAGGTCGGAGAGACCTGGCATCCCGTTGTCCACGGTGGCCCTAGCAGTAGGAGGCATGCAACTCATACCCGGTCATAGCGCAGTCGGAGAACACATTTATGTCATCGATTTTTCTTCATTTCGCCTCTGTAGCTATGCCCCCGGGCACGCCGTCTTCTCTGGGTTCTTCCAGGAGCAAGTGTCCGTTCCACGCCCCAGTGGACCGTCCTTTGAAGTGCCCTTTTGCCCCCGCACGGTCTTATCGCGTCTTATGCGGTGAGCGACCTGGAACACGACGACAAATGCTACTGAAGAGCTGACATCTGGACCTCAAGGTATGCTGTCGAAGAACTTGGAATTCAGTTCTTGGTCGGCGTTGAGACCGAATTTATTCTTCTTAAATCAACTGACCCGCTCGTCCCCGTGAATCGTTATCAATGGTCTACCACTCGTGCATTTACCACAGGGATTGTTGAATCTCGAGTACTGGAAGAAATCGCGGATTCTATCCAAGCGGACGGCATTGACCTCCAGGTGTACCATTCAGAGTGTGCACCAGGACAGGTTCGCCCGCCCGATCCGATCAATGCATTCCTCCGTTGACTCGAGCCATCCCTGTTCCAGTTCGAAGTCGTCACTGGCCCCATGTCTCCACTCGTGGCCGCGGATGCATTGGTCCACACCCGCGAGATTATTCGCAACATTGCAAGTAAGCATGGTCTAAAGGCTACGCTTGCTCCCAGGCTGGCCCTAGATAGCTGTCAGTAATTGAGATTTCTCAGTTTCCGTCCACATTCTGATCGAGAATGACCGACAGTTGGAAGCGGTGCTCATGTACATGTCTCGGTACGCGGGGAAAGGCCAGGCATATCCGCTTCCGAGTTTCTGACGCCCGTCGAATCCATGTTCCTTTCTGGTCTTATGAACCACCTCCCATCCGTGATCGCATTCACGCAGCCCCTCTCGGCGTCCTATGCCCGAATGTTGGATGGAATACGGTCGGGGGGCACGTGGGTCTGTTGGGGGGTTGAAAACCGCGAGGCACCCGTTCGGCTCACGAAGGCGTCGTCGCCTTCCTCGCGGAACTTTGAGATCAAACCCGTCGACGGAACGTCCAATCCATACCTGGCCATCGCAGGCATCTTGGCGTGTGGTATACTCGGCGTTAGAGACGACCCCCCGCTCGCGGCCAAGAACTGCGACGTGCCCCGGACGGCTGCTGAAATGACAGTCGCGGAGAGGGAGGCCTTGGGTATCACCAAACGCTTACCCTTGAACATTGGCGAAGCGAGGCGGTATTTGGCTGCTGATGAAGCTATCAAGGACATTCTCGGATCTGAGCTCGTAACGCGCTTTTTGCAGGTCAACGAGGTGATTGTCGCATTGGTGTCGCTCGATCATGCTGCGCATTACTTATTGTTCCTCGTGGATGAACCTAGGCACTTGCAAAATTCATCGATCGTCGTGATGGGGAAGAGGAATGTCAAGCTGTGGCGCGTCTTATCGAGACTTATTAAGCTCGGGATCATCGATCGATCGGTTGGGGGGGGATTATCCTTGCATACAGACGTCCTTGTCGTGTGCTTTCATAAATCGGTATGCCTGGACAGTCTCCATCATTGTTGGCCTTACAGTTGAATTGGTCGAGTACTTACACAACCTATCCTCGATTTCTGGGAAAGCCAGCACTCTGGTGCAATTATATACTGAGGTTAGGTTGGTGTCTATTCCAACAAGGGCAAGCATTTGGCCATGATGCGTGACGCGTATGAGTGACTGTCGCCCTCCTCCGCAACCTCCACAACATCCGCCGCCACCTCCGCCTCCGCAAGTGCCACCCCCTCCTCCACAAATGCTACATCCGCCTCCGCACTGGCCCCCGTTTGCACACACCGCACCCGCACATGCCGCAATAGAACCTCCGACACCCTACACACACACGCCAGAATCGTCAATAAGCCTCACCACGTAGAAAGAATAAACTGCAAGAACACTAACCGTTGCACTCGCGCCGTTTTCGACGACAAACGGCAGTGACGCAAGACGCAAACCCAGCCCACATCGAACAGGATACTAGCGCGCACGCGTCTGTGCTTACCTTTGGCATCGAGTGCCTCTCCCGTCGTCGTCGTGAGGCCTTTTGTCGTCTTCGCTCGCGTGCGTGCTCGGATGCCTTGCGGTCACTATCGTGTGTGTCAGCCGCTGCGTCGGGCAGTGGACGAGGGACCTCCAGTTCCTTGGTCGTGCGACGACAATGCAGAGATAAGGCGTTGCGCAAACACTGGCCCGACGTCGTACCAGGAAGAAGACAGCCGCAGTAAGTATACGGAAGACCGTATCGATCCTAGTGTCAGTCAAGTGTCAGGGTCGTCGTGTTCGATGATGCGGTGTATCGAGTGTACGCACGGTCCAAGCACGGCATGCGGTGTCGAACCCTGTTGCGAGACGATTTTCGCCGACTCTGTCATCGCTGGTGGAAACGGTGCTCAAACGTCATCACGACATAATTGAGAAACAAGTACTCTGGTCGACGTATCGACCCACGACTCGTTTGCATCCCGTATAACCTGAGTCGGTGCGTATGCCACGCAAGATCGATGTCGAGCGTTGGAACGAAGAGCGACCCGGAAGCGTTAGCCACGAGTCCCAGAAAACTAGAAAGAATTCGGTTTAATATGCGGCAGAAAGTCACCAGGTCATACGCACGCATGGTATCTTGCGACGCAGTGCTGTAGGACAACCATCTCCTCTTCGTCGGCGAAGAAATCAGGAGCCGTCCAGCCGAGATCAGCCATCTTGCTCACGAATGAAGCTTGTCGAAGGACCTAAAACAGCCATGGGCTGAGCAGGGTCATTACAGCGCTGCTGTCATCACGTATGTATGCCGGTCCAACAGATGCGGAAACGGCCTCCTACACATTCTCGTCTCCGAGGGCTACTATGGCCACGGCATCGACCTCTGGGCACGTACCTCCTGGGATCACTTCCCCGCACACGCGGTCGGTCCAACGCAGTACGCCTGGACCGCGTCGGAGAGCAGACCCGGCGTCGTACCCTACCTCAAGGCTGGCACGTTCCTCATCGGAAACCACGCAGACGAACTGATGTCCTAGCTTCCTCTCATGGCGACCACCGAGCATGCATCCGGGTATCTCGCTATCCCATGTTGTGCATGGTCATTTGACGAGCGGTTCGCACACGCGTCGACCACCACCTTTGCGGGCTTGGCCTCCATCGTCGCTGACGACGCATTTGTGGACCGTCTGAATCTGGGCGGGGAGGGTGGTCATCAGAGTCAGTTTCGATATATGTATAGGATTTAGTTGGCCAAGTTGAGTCAGTGGACGGGATGGAAAGTAGAGCGTGATATGTTTCGTATTCCCAGCACACGAAACTGGGCGATTGTAGGTATGTCCATACGTTTGCTGGCCGCGCCAAAGCTGGACCTAAACAGGTTGGGAACGGCTCGACGAGGACAACTAGGTTCGTGTAGAACGGGCACTCGACATCGTCCGAGACGTAGGAGCATTCAAGGCACGGACACCAGAAGGAAAAGCAGTTGATCATTGAGCCAACACAAGTCACAAGGTCGGTGGTGAAAGGAAAAACTGGAAGGGTGATTGTTCTCGTTCGCCCTCCTCCGTCATCCTTCTGCATTCTGCGAGCAACTCCCTCAACTCTGCTAGACTGACACTTCCCTTCCACTCCTGCTCCTCCTCGTCCGTGACATATTCGTACTCGTCCTCCTCGCTGTCATAATCTTCTTCCTTATCCGGGTCCTGGGGAAGATTACCAAGAACTCCTCCTGAACAATCTTCGAGCCTCACACGCATCTTGGTGCACATCTCCCACCACCTCTCCCACCGCTCAAAGCACGAATCCGCAGGACCATCATTATCGTTCAGGTCTTGCAACACCATTGTGCTCAAGACCCTCACGCGCTCCAGTTTAGGAAACGAAGTTCTGTGCAAGGCTTTGAAGTTGCGGTCGTTCGTGCGCTGGACCATCATCGTCCGCACAGGGTCGGCATCGGCGTATGCTGCGGCATATCCCACCCCAAAAGCATACAAGAGTCCATGGAGCCCGACGTGCTGGATATGGTCGTGTGGACGGTTGGTAAGAGCGATTGGTAGCATGGCCTCGTCTTCGGGTTGATCGGGGTTGGCATCGGGATTTGGTGCTGGTGAAATTTTCCAATCGGGATTGAAACAGAACGTGGTCAGGAAAGGACAAAGGTCTAGGATAGTGCGGACGTCGAGTGTGGGTATGCAGTTCAAGTCCAGGAAGAGAAGGGTCGTGCCGTGTTGGGCGAGGAAAGCGATAACATCTGGAACGTCGATGGTGTTGTTACCAAAGTGGAAGGAGAAACTGCGTAACAAGGGAAGCGACCACCCAGTGGCTTGTTCTATAAAGTCCTGACAGAACCCTTTCAAGAACAGTTGCTGAAGATTCGGGAGCTTCAGTTTGACGTCCTGTGCGGAACCTAGTGTGATGGTGTCTGATTCTACGATCGCCGCGGCGAACTCGAGGTGGACAGCGACGAGATTGGGGAGTGTGTCTAATGCCCAGATCACTTTGGAAAGAAGTTCAGACGGTACGTGCCAATGTACCGTCCGTAAGTTACGGCAGGACATGCTGAGCGTGTCTGCGATAGGTCCAAACGCGCTCGACATGGGCCAATCAACGATGAAAATTTCGAGGTTTGGACACTGTCGGAGGATAGCGATGAGTGGTTTCTCAAAGTCGTCCATCCTTGGACCGCGTCCGTTGAGATAATGGGTGATATGTAGGCGTCTCGCCCACCATCCCAGTGAGGGATCGCGATCCAAGATGTTGCAGAGGTGACGCAATTTAGTGGGATCGTCAAAGAAGAGACAGCGGACGAGAAATTCGGTGCCGAGTCTGCGCCACGTTCTGCATGCCGCGATGATCGACTGCAAAAAAAAAAAGGCGTGAGCAGCGACACCGGGGAAAAATCGGATGGGACGGGACCTTCTTGGTGGCATAGCTTCGTCGTTGGATGATGCTGATGGTATCTTGGGGTGTTCGGACGGTCCATCCGCTCCAGGGGGACTTGGACCAGGTCGATTGGGCCATGCTGGTTTGCAAGCCAGGGTAGAATATCGTGTCTTCATCTGCGGCGAGGTCAAAGATGTACGACCAAAGTTCGGGGGGGAGTCTTTCCGCCATGTTCTCCGTGCACCTGCGATGGCGTTCTGTTGAACGGGGCACGCGTCTAATGTCACATGGGTCCATGATGTCAAGAATCCCACGCCACCGAGCCTCTAAGGTTGCTCGCAGTTATCGATGTACTAGGTGGAGTTGTAAATTGACACAGAGATGCAAACAGCGTTGTAGACAACAATGGCATGGTGTAACACCCTGCTGAGCTACATGAACAGGATGCCTGGTCGTCGTCGCTCGAAAGCATTGGGAACGGAGAATTCCGTGCTTGCCCTGAGTCAGCGAGTGGATTTAGACCCTCGATCTCCACTCATCGCTCATCTTGTCCACCCATACGTTCCCGAATATCCAACCAAGTGATTCGCCATGGCCGACGTTCAACCTGCTACCGTCGAAATCAACGACGCCGTTTTCTGCACCCATTTCAAAGAGGTCGTACGTATGCCTACCCTTCATCGTTACCGCCCACGTTAACGTTGATCGGCTGACAACCACCCATCTGATTCCTCGTCCCAATAGTGCACGGACTGTAAATACGATGGTCGGGAGGAAAACGACGCTTTCTACGGGGTCGATCTCATCGCTTGACGAGTCTGCATGTGCTTGCTCACACCTTGCCCTTGGTCATTAGTTCGACCCTGTTGATCGGGACCCCATCGAGGCTCCCACAGTGGTTCTCAACAAAGAAGGCGTGTATCAGTGCAAGAAACACGGGTCTGTGGGTGAGCAACTCTAGACGATCTACGTCGCCGTCTCTTGCTGAAACGCATGCCATCAGGATGCAACCTATGCTTGGGCTGGAAGAAACAGATCACAAGGGCGAGGGCAGCTGCCAAGAAGGCGGGCAGAAAGTAGTCATATGAAGAGTGCCGATTGTGCGGCGAATGATTGTATCAATATTTCAGGTGGCCATGTACTGATTTATGAATCCGCCGCGATCCAACACGTTTACGAGAAGGTATTACTTATGTACTAATCTTTAAAACTGTGTGTCCCCATGCTAGTTCATGGCAGGACGAGTGCACACGCGGTACACCTAGTCTGGTGACCAGACTACGGTACACCCTGCATCAGGTTCTCTGACGCGAACACAGCCTGTGATAAGAATAATGCAAATGCGAGTATCTGAGTTACGTTGAACTTTGAGGCACTAGTACTGCCAGTGCACATGCTTCTCTTCCGCATCACTGGCACCAGACAACGACTTACCGGGCACAGCTTGTGAGTTTTCGGATTATAGATTTTCCAAGCTAGCGTGATATCGCCGTCATCTCTTCTAACTTCTGCTCGCCTCTGATCTTCTACTTGATAATGCTCCCTGACGAACCCCCCCGTCAAAACATTTCAACGCCCAACTTTTCGTCCATCTTCAACGACAACGGCATTCGATACGTTCGAATCCAATGGGTAGACCTCAACAATCAGGTTCGCTGCAGATTCTTGCCGGTGTCCTACTTCCGCAAGATTCTCAACTCGGAGCGACCTGGCGTCACGTTGACCAAGGCGGCCCTCGGATTAGTAGTCCTCCAGGTTGCACCCGGATTTAGCGCAGTCGGAGAACACATTTATGTCATCGATTTCTCTTCGTTTCGCCTTTGTAGCTATGCTCCAGGGCACGCCGTCTTCTTTGGGTACTTCCAGGAGCAGATATCCGTTCCACGCCCCAGTGGACCGTCCTTTGAAGTGCCCTTTTGCCCCCGCACGGTCTTATCACGTCTTATACGGTGAGCAACCCGATCCAGCTTTGCTGAAGAGCTGACATCTGGATCTCCAGGTATGCTGTCGAAGAACTTGGGATTCAGTTCTTGGTCGGCGTTGAGACCGAATTCACTCTTCTTAAATCAGCTGACCCGCTCGTCCCCGTGAATGGTCATCAATGGTCCACCACCCTTGCGCTTACCACAGGGACTGTTGAAGCTCGAGTACTGGAAGAAATCGCAGATGCCATACAAGCGGACGATATTGAGCTCCAGATGTACCATTCAGAGGGTGCACCGGGACAGGTTCGCACGCCCGATCCGATCGATGCATTCCTCCGTTTTGACTCGAGTCATCCCTATTCCAGTACGAAGTCGTTACTGGCCCCATGTCTCCACTCGAGGCAGCGGATGCATTGGTCCACACCCGCGAGACCATCTGCAACATCGCAAGTAAGCATAGTGTAAGGGCTACATTTGCTCCCAGGCTGGCCCTAGACAGCTGTCAGTAATTGAGATTTCTCAGTTTCCATCCGTGTTCTGATCGAGAGTGATCGACAGGCGGAAGTGGTGCTCATATGCATGTCTCGGTACGCGGGGAAAGGCCAGGCATATCCGCTTCCGAGTTTCTGACGCCCGTCGAATCCATGTTCCTGTCTGGTCTTATGAATCACCTCCCATCCGTGATCGCATTCACATTGCCCCTCTCGGCTTCCTATGCCCGAATGTTGGATGGAATATGGTCGGGGGGAACGTGGGTCTGTTGGGGGGTCGATAACCGCGAGGCACCTGTTCGGCTCACGAAGGCGTCGTCGCCTTCCTCGCGGAACTTTGAGATAAAACCCATCGATGGAACGTCCAATCCGTACCTGGCCATAGCAGGCGTCTTGGCGTGTGGTATACTCGGCGTCAGAGACGGCCGTCCGCTCGCGGTCAAGAACTGCGACGTGCCCCGGACGGCTGCTGAAATGACAGTTGCAGAGAGGGCGGCCTTGGGTATCACCAGACGCTTGCCTTTGAACATTGGCGAAGCGAGGCGGTACTTGGCCGCCGATGAAGCTATCAAGGATATTCTCGGACCCGAGCTCGTAAAGCACTTTCTGCAGGTCAACGAGGTAAAGCCGGGTTCGCTCGATCGTGCTGCGCATTACTTACTAATTCGCATGGATGAACCTAGCTGCTTGCAAAAGTTATTGATCGTCGTGATGGGGAAGGGGAATGTCAAGCTGTGGCGCGTCTTATCGAGAATTATTAAACTCGGAATCATCGATCGATTGTAGGGGGGAATCATATCTTTGCATATGAGTCCTTGTCGCATGCTTTCCGTGAATCGGTATGCCTCGACAGTCTCCACCACTGTTGGTCTTGCAGTTGAATTGATAGTGTACTTCCGTTATCGCATCACACGGGGTGGGTTTCCTTCATGATATAATGTGATCGTTAGTCGAACAGACCTCCATTGCCAAAATATTCTGTTGATGGCCGATGTCTAATGATGGCGCTCTCAAGTTACACAAACCTATCCTTGATATCGGCAAAGCCAGTACCACCTGCTTAGCTTAAGTAATGTCTATTCTGACAAGGGCGCATTTATCGACGCAAGACGCAACCCCGGCCCACATCAGGACAGGGTATAGGAACGCGAGCTCGTACGCACGCATCTGGCTGCGGTTGTATCGCAGCACAGCGGACTCGTTCTCGTGCTTCTGTTTGCCTTTGGCATCGAGTGCCTCTCGGCGCCGTCGTCGCTCGGCATTTTGTCGTCTTCGCTCCCGTGCGTGCTCGGATGCCTTCTTGTGGTGAACGAGATAGAAGGGGTTGTGGTCGCTAGCGTGTATACCAGCCGCTGCGTCGAGCGGGGGACGAAGGACGTCCAGTTCCTTGGTCGTGCGATGACGATGGAGGGACAAGACGTTGCGCAACAGCCGCAGTAAGTATACGGGAGACCGTATCGATCCTGGTCAGCCAGTCAAATGTCAGGTTCGTCGTTTTCAATGATGCGGTGTATCGAGTGTACGCACGGTCCAAGCACGGTATGTGATGTCGAAACCTGTTGCGAGACGATCCTCGTCGACTTACGCATGCACGGTAGCTTGCAACGCAGTGTTGTAAGACGACCATCTCCTGTTCGTCGGCGAAATCCGTCCAACCGAGATCAATCATCTTGCTTACGAATGAAGCTTGTCGAAGGACCCAAAACAGCCATGGGTTGAGGGTCATTACAGCGCTCCTGTCATCACATACATACGCATACTGGTAATTGTATTCCAGGCATATCCACGACTCTTTCGAACAGATCCCAAGTATGGAAGATTTGTCCATAATGCATGTACCCCGTGGCGATATCTTCGCGCTCATCAATGGACGCCAACTACTCGGGATGAGCACGGAGTAGCCCTCTTGACACAGAAGAAATGTTTCCTGTTAGAAGCGGCTGAAGAGGATACACATCGCGATGTACGCTGGTGTTCTCAGTGATAATGTCGTCGATCGCTGCGCCATGTTCTTGCCTTCACTTAGTTGACTGCCGATGCTTCCGAGGAAGGAGGCGTTAGTGCGAGCGAGAGACCATGGTCTCGACACGCACCGAGTTGCTGCTGTTACCGCTGAGTCGACCATTGAGAAGGTTGCGAAGGTGCATATTCATCCCTGGGGACTAACGTCATCTGCCTAACCGAGCACAGATACGTTCGCAGCCACTGGCAAAAGGTCCTCTGCCTCCCGTACAGTCCCGAGCTATTACTCCGGTCGATCGAATTGATAACTCTCATGCCGCAGACATACGAGAATGCTCTGGAACAAGCCAATTTGATCATTCGATACTTGGAGACGGGCTTCAAGGATGACTCGAGTCGCTAGATGTGGAACGGGGATATCGTTGAGTTGAAGGAAGAGGCACAAATGCGCAAAAAATCTCGTCAGGGTTGGAAACCTGGTACTAATACGTTGACATTACAAATATTCCAGACTGTTGAATGCTTACTCCGGAGAGGTGTCAAACGATTCACCTTAGATACCACTCGCAAAACCCTCCTGCAACTCGTCTGTATGTGGAATCGGATGTCTGCTGGGGTATTGTAGGTATTATGTTCAGCGTGAGGAACTCAGCTAACGCCGCCATACGTACCATTCTAGTACTTGCACAGTGCTCAGAGATTTCAGTGTCGATTTAACTTCCTTTTCCCACTCTAGCTCTTCTTGTTTGGCCTCTTCCTTCGACGCAAAGGCGACACCCTTCTCAACGGCTGTCATTCCGCTTTCCCAGAACCTACCATGCAGGCACAACATTTCTGCGCTCTATTTCTCCTCGCAGGTGAAACTCACTTAGCCCATAGGTGATCCTCCCACACTCAGCACGCTGATTTCAATACCCCAGAGGTCCGGGATGAACGTGCTAAGGAAGCAAACAGCGCCCACTCTAGAACTGAGAGGCTTGACTTTACGTCGTATTAATGAAAGCAGGGGGGATGGGCGAGCTTCACGTACGTTCAATGCCCCGTGGATACATGCAGACTTCCATCCCTAGGTTCGCTTTCTGAAGGATAATGAGGCTCAGGCTTTGCAGATACGACAGAAGTACGCACAAGTGCCTCGCCACTGAAACAGGGTAGACCATTGGATCGTTGCAGCTCACCATGGCTACTGAGCTTTTTTCGTCAAGTCGATTGCGCTAACTTTGCCCGTACACACGCGTAAAGTGCCTGCGCCACTGTCTGTTCGTAGTTCTGTACGACAAGACGTTAATAGTAGGAGATGCCAGAGGTCAAGGACATACGTACAGCATCGTCAGCAACGAGGCCCCTTGCAATATCTCGATAGGGAGCGTATGGATCCACCTCAAGGACGACACCCTGTTCCCTGTTGACAGCACCTGCTTCTATCTGCTCTTCCTGAGCATCTGTCCTAGAGGCTTTCTGGGTTACTGTGGTGGCTCGGGGTCCAGGGGGGGTTGATGGGACTCTGTCCTCAATACTGTTCTCGCCTCAATCATTGTCCGAACAGAACGAAGGTGTAGTTACATCACTTTCATGGGTTGATAGCGGGCAAGGCACAAGAGAAAGACCGGAACATGGAGATGTTTCGGACGATGACGCAGCAGGGTGCTGGCTCATTCCCGAAGATTGGAAAGATGACTGCGTCATATGACGCTTCGCTGCGTACGTCAAGTGGCACCAGTCAGAAGAAATTCAACGTCCAGGGTCAGGAAACCCAACATACGTGGTACGCCCGTCACCTCATCCCCGCCCAGCACACCCGCCTTGCGCTTCTGGCCCACCGAACTTCAGGTTCCATGGCTGTTACAAGCACGGATAGTAGTACTGGTGCAGCAGCGGAGATGCTCAGGAAGACGTTCTTGAGAACGCAGACGTCCGGGCGCTCGGGTTATGATAAGTTGACGTTGTTGAACGAAACGTCGCCGCCGAGACGGGGACGGGGGGGACTGACAGGCTCGTCGGTGGTGGTAGGGAGCTTGAGAAGCTGGTTCATGTCATAAGTCGCTTGCCTAGGCTTGGTGATCTTGTGAGCTGCAAAGGCAGAGTCAGAAAATGGTTTCCAATATGTTAAAGTTGACTTACTGAAAGCCATGAGCTGGAACCCGACGGTGACGGTGAAGACGATGAGGTTGAGGACCTCGACCATCTGGAGATAGGGGTATGTCCCCTTTGCGATGAGAACAGCGCTGACATAAAAGTGGAGTGCTTCCGATGAGAGCACTGGTAACACTTTCGTCAGTAGCGCTGTCTCTGAAACGGTACGAGTGAGCGAGCATGCGGAGATGTATGAATATGAAGCTTACTGGTGTTAGATGTATTACTGGTGGAAGGGCTAGAGACGTACTAATTTCTGGAGCGATATTTCTGGAACCCACTTCCGTTGTTCGTGTCGTTGATGTAGTCCCAATGTCTCCCGAATCTCCTGATGCTTGGTGATGAGTACACGGATCCTGGATCTGTTATAAAATCTGTTACTGGTGGACAGAAAACTAGGCTGGCCAGCTGCAGAGAAACGGACCAGGCTCTGGGCTGACAATACAGAAACCCGCTGCCGCGTTGTGATGTAGTGTTGACTGTATGTATCACGTTGCTCGACAGCCGCTGACGAGCGCTGATCGATTCAGCCGCCCTTCAAGTCAGGGGCTAATAAGACCAATCATCATTGAAAGGAGACCCCAACCACCAACTTCCAGACACTTCAAATTCAACAATGTGTGTACTTTTAACTTCATCATACCTGCCAATCTGCTAATTTTAGTTACGTTCAGGTTCCCTAGCATGCTGTTCTCCACTGACAACAGTTGGCCTGCAAATCTGCTCAGGATCTTTGAGATCTGCCATGAGAAGAATGAGCCCTACTATGGACCGTACAACAAGCTCCTCAACTACTGCTTTGAAGATTCTTTCACCTTCTTCATTGCGCCACAGAATCCTCCTGGTGATGGTGCTGAAGGGGAGGAACCCAACCTCAGATTCTTTTTCATGGTATTCAATGCAGACTGCCGCCCAGTTCTCATAGCTGAAATTAAAGATGACACCTGGGCAAGCTGTGCCAGTTTTTGTCTTGAAGCAGATCAACAGCTTTGTCGCCAGTACGATGCCACGCTCAATAGCTGCCCTCTTCCTCGCCTCTGGGGCTTGAGCTTCCTTGGTACTTCAGTTCGTGTTTATCATGGAGATGTTGCCACCAGAACCATTACACCGCCATACCAAGCTCGCCCCCATGAAACTTTCATTCTTCCGCCAGGATTCCTAAAAGGTGAATGGAATCTCAATATCCTCTCGCACGAGGGATTCGACAAAATGAAGGAGATTGTTGCAGATATCACCACCACCACTGCTGCGTTGTAGGCATACCATTACTACCTTTATGGATGATGGCGTTCCCAAGTTACATAAACTTATCCTTGATCTCAGAATTTGTGGCAAAGCCAGTAGTGTGATGCAATTGTCTGCTTAGGTTAGCTTATTGTCCTTTTCAGGAAGGTTGGCCGCGTGGGAATTTTGGAACTTCAAACATGCCGCATCCTGCCATCGACTGTTGCGCCTCAACCACTCACCGGAATTACACAGAAACTATACCGTTCGAC
>JBBPNN010000374.1:0-27966 GCA_038090935.1 Hortiboletus campestris
GGGGGGGTTGATGTGCTGTCGTGTGAGCCAAACACCATCAAGCGTTCTCCGCGGCGGCGCCTTGTTGTCCCAACCATGTCTTCGTCAGAGGGCGTCTCGGATGGCACTTTGGACGTGCATGACGCCAGGACTATGCCGCCCCAACCCTGTCGGTGCCGGTGATCTTCCCAAAGTCCCTTGATCGTAGGGTTACTCAGAGTTCAATGACGTTCATCGATGAGTCGTCCAGTCGTTTCTATGCAAAGATGCGTTCCTGGCCAGCGCGTGTCCAAAAGTGTCCATTTCAATTTGAGTTACTACAACGTGCACTAGGCAGCATACATACATATATACAAGAATATCTGTTACATCACATATCACAGGGGAATGGTCATCGTCTGGAATATCTTATTGCCACTCGAGATCCTCTCCTCTTTGTACCTCTCGCAGAAGCGCTGAAAGCCGGCAGGGTTCATCAGGCGCGTTGGAGCTACGCCATCGCGAAACATGCCGAGGATGTGGTCGACGTACATCAACGCCGTTTCGAGCGCTTCGAACGAGAGCGATTTCCAGTCTTGGCGCATGACGGTCACCTAAACAGTTACGGTGTTCGAGGCTGGTCATTCAACAGGATCAGAACACGAGACATACCGTGCCTATGTAACCCACTCTCTGCCATCTAGACGTAACGTCAGTCGGACGACGGGGGAGAGAGACTGGGAATGGGGCTCACCTTTCCTCTGGATGACCCGTACTCGGGTGCGTCATCAAGTGTGCAGCGAGTTGATTGTCCAGTCCGGGGTCACGTGTCATCGAGGCTTCGTCGGGGAAATGCCGGAAGAGAACGAGAGGGAAGCCGACTTGTCGGAACAACGGGCATGAAATGCCCCTGACATGTATCGCATGGGATGGATCGATGACTTTGGTTTCGAACGGGCGTGCGCCGCGCGCTCGGTCGGCGTTGCAGGCGATGGTGACGCCTAGGACTTTGTAGGGCGGGACACGGGACACCTGTGGTTGTGCGGGAGTGCATATGGATTTGTGGTATGGCCAGTCGGATGCTTGACACTCGTTGGACTGGAGAAGCGAGGAGTCAGCAGGAACCGAGTATGGGCGGATTCAGACGTACGCAGTAAATGGAGAGTTTGCAGCGAGAACAGCGCATGAAGGCGCTCCATTCGCCTTCACGTGCACATCGAGAGCATCTCACGCTCGTTCTCGCTGGCATGGCCGGTCGAAGAGAAGACGCGGGAACTTTCAGGGGCCCATCAGACCTGCCCGTATCTGGTCCAATTCCGCCATCGTGACGCCATCAGGTCACGAAACATTACATAACCCGCTTGTGGTAGCACGTCTTACGGTACTATGCATGTGGTAGCGGATGCAAGATACTCTAACTGGTATAACCGCCCAACGAACTTTTGTCGAGTTCAACGGATTCGAAAATGGAACAAACTCAAGTCGACCTGGTGACTATCTTCATGGATCCCCGAACTTGTAGATGCCACTCACGGCGGCGATGGTGGTCGCTTCCAGGACGGTCATGCTAAACTCAAGTGAGGCGATTTCGAGCCTTCGCGATGAATCAGTTCCGCGGTCCCGGAGGCCAGCCCGGGCGTGCGAGAAAGAACACCCAACATAGCCCACTCATGGTGCTTGGACCCGGGGAGCAGAGATAAGTAGCTCGCCTCCCCGCTCTGACGCACAGGTCGTTTTTTTTGCATCGTGTTTGCATCGACAGCTACCATGGGGAAGAAAGGATGTTTAGCTTGGTATGTCGCATTCTCCTTTGGTATGCTTTACTCACCCTGCGTTTCCCCCAGCCTACACGTATGCTGCGATCGGTACGAGTAAGCGTAGACCAAGTTCTGTTTTCGATCATCCGTCTGAATACCTGCGATAGTTGCGAGCATGGCAGAAGAGGTGCACAACCCTTCTGAGATCCTTCCGAGAGCCATTTCGTTGTCCGTACCAATTAGAGCCATCGCGGGCGTTGTTTTCCTCCTTTCGATCCTCTTCACGCTACCTGATACCCACCGCGTTATTGCAAGGTGTGTGTTTGTATGGTAGAGTTATGTCCCTAAGCGCATATATGGATGTTCGGTTAGCTCTGGTCAACCGATTGGAGTCGTGTTCGCGCTCATCGCCCTTTGGTGAGTACCACTGTATCGTCCGCCATCACGACATCGCCTACCTCCCCGGTTCAGTAGTTCATTGGTACGTCTCGCCGCCAAAAACACTCCGAGTTAAATGTGACGTGTATGCAGTCTTTGGGGTCGGAATCTTTTGCGCCATCTCGATCTCCTGCGCGGCATTCCGTGCAACATGGGCCTTTGCACGCGACAAAGCCATCCCCTTTTCTCCCACTTTTCCCAGATCAGTCCCCACCTGACAGACGTCCCCGTGAACGCCCTCCTGCTCTCGACGACAATCCAGGGTGACAGTGACTTTGGAGCAAACGCTGAACGTTGGCATGGTTCGTACGGCGTGTTGGAGCTACGCCGCCGAGGATGTGTCAGTCGACATGCATCAACTCGTTTCGAATGAGAGTGATTTCTGGGCCAGTTTTGCCAAGCGTATGACTGGTTCACCCAGACAGTTACAGTATTTGAGGCTGGTCACACAATAGGATCCGGTAGGAGACATATCGTATGTAACACGCTCTCTGCTATCTAGACGCAACGTCAATCGGACGCATAATGAGTGACACACGGGAATGGACTCAGATTGTCCCATCCGGGGTTGGCAAGTGTCCGAGTCGAGGCAGGACCGTACCCACTGCCCAAGTCAAGAAAACCGACTCATGCGATGGTCACGGAAGCCCGGTAACGGCGCCAGTACCAGTCATGTTTAGTATTGGGTGTGCAAGAGATTACGGTAAACGACCGCCCGCCAAGTCAATCTGGCGCGCGTATCTGCTCATTGGATGGGTGGTGATCTCCAGATAACGGCCATGGGCGGGCAGAAGGCAGAAATTAGAACATTCAACTTCGGGAGTCCGATCAAACTTGCCCATACATGGTGACAGTCAATTCCGCCGCGATCGCAGTGACGCATCCAACACGAACTGAGCATCACGACTTTGTGGTTTGTGTTTGTGCCGGTACTCATCCTCGAGATGGTCTCACTAGTATTTCCGTCTAACCGAAATTTTGTCGAGTTCAACGGATCACGGTGGAAGCACTCGTAACGGCCAAGTCGACTGGTGAGCACGTTCCTGGATCCCCGCTGTCCCCGGGGATCCCCGAACTTACGTACCGGCTCACAGCGCAATGGTCGCTTCCAGGACGGTCATGCAAAGCTCAATGAGGCGATTTAGTCTGCTTCTCGACGACTCAATTCCGCAGTCTCGAAGAAGAACGCAACATAGCCCACCCTGTGCTCTCTTAGCAAGTTCCCATGGTGATCACTGATTGGAGCCGAGGAACCTAGATAAGTAGCTCGCTTCCTCGCATTGACGGTCAGGTCGTTTTTTGCATCGTACTCGCATCGACAGACCATCATGGGGACGAAAGACGTGCTCGACTTGGACCTGGCTGCACGCGAAGGACTCGAAAAGCTCGGGTACACTCAAGAAATGACCAGGGTGCGTGTCGTCCATCGTCCTCGTTCCTGGTCCAGGTTGACGACGCTTCCGTAGACGCGTGGCCTGGTCCACATTCTTTTCAGTAAGCTTCATCCGTCGAGTGTTGTCTGGGTCTCGTGTTCATTATCGTTGTCGTTGTTTGCGTGCAGTGACACTAGGTTCGTCTGACGTTGCAACCGGTTTCGCGCAGGAGCTCACATGTCGATGATCCCAGCCATCATGGCCGTCCGTAAGTTGCACCAGTGACATCTAGATGTACATCATGTTTGACACGAATCAAGCTTATGCTCTGGCTGCCCCAATAGCCACCTCCCTCGCCGGAGGTGGCCCGGTGGTGATGCTTTGGGGGTTAGCACCTCCGAACCGTCTCGTGGGTGTCCCATTGACGTTCGCTCCAGATGGATCCTCGTTTCCGCATTGACTCAGACGCTTGCGCTTTCTCTGGCCGAGATTTGTTCCAAATACCCAACTTCGGCAGGCGCGTACTATTGGTGTTATCGCCTGGCCCCACCTCGTTACAAACTTATTTTCTCCTGGATCAACGGATGGCTCAATCTGGTCGGAAATTGGACTGTCACCTTGAGCGTTACGTTTGGTATTCCGCGACTATCTCTTGCGAAGACTATGGACTGACGGTACATCTTACAAGGAACGGCTCAATTGATCGTTGCAGGTGTTGGCATATACCACCCCGACTGGGTAGCAGCTCCGTGGGAAACATGTGTGTTCCCAATCGAACGTCCTGTCCTCACTCATCCTTGTCCAGATGTGATTTTCCTGGGTGTTACCGCCATTTCATGCGGATTTTGCTTATTCTTGAACGAGTACCTGCCAAGCATTGATGTACGTGGCCCTTTGGCCGGTTCCTGCAGCGTTCGCAACTGTTATCTAGATTGCTTGCGCGTGTTGGACTGCCCTTGGTATCATTGGTAAGGATAGGCCAGCTGGCTTGTGTTACTTCATTTGACGCGGTGATGATAGTAAACCTGATATGTCTATCCGCAAAGGCGGCAGCGGGCCGTCGGCCAGCATCATTTGCGTTGGGTGACTTTGAGCCCGCTTCTGGTTGGACCCCTGGCTGGTCTTTCTTCATTGGCCTACTCCCGGTAAGCGATTCTCTACTAAGGGCATACGAAACAAGCTCAAGCGTGTCTCGGACGTCGACGTTTAGCCCGGTATGTCGCATTCTCTTTTGATATGCCTACTCAACCTGCGGCTACATAGCCTACACGTACTCTGCAATCGGTATGAGTAAGCGGACATCAAGTCCTGTTTTCGATCGTCCGTCTGAATAGTTGTGATAGTTGCGAGCATGGCAGAAGAGGTGCACAACCCCTCTGAGATCCTTCCGAGAGCCATTTCGTTGTCCGTACCGATTGGAGCCATCTTGGGTGTTTTTTTCCTCCTTCCGATCCTCTTCACGCTACCTGATGTCGCCACGTTATTGCAAGGTATGTTTGTATGCTGGGAACGCTTTTTGGATTGTCCCTAAGCGCATGCATGGATGTTCAGTTAGCTCTGGTCAACCGATTGGGGTCATGTTCACGCTCATCATGGGTTCCAGGGCTGGTGGCTTTGGATTGGTGAGTACCACTATATCGTTCGCCATCACGACATCGCTCACCTCCCCTTCAGTGGTTCATTGGTACGTCTCGCTCCCAAAAACGCTCTGAATTAAATGTGACGTGTACAGTCTTTGGGGTCGGCATGTTTTGCGCCATCTCGATCTCTTGCGCAGCATCCCGTGCGACATGGGCCTTTGCACGCGACAAAGCCATCCCCTTTTATACCTACTTCTCTCGGATTAGCCCGCACCTGACAGACGTCCCCGTGAATGCCCTCTTGCTGTCGACGACGATCCAGGTTCTCCTCGGACTCATCTATCTCGGCTCCTCGACGGCATTCAACGCATTCGTGGGCGTCGCGGTGATCTGTCTTGGGGCATCGTACGCGCTGCCGGTCGCGATATCGTTGGTGGGGGGCCGCAAGGAGGTCGCGGACGCACCGTTTGGACTGGGTAGGGCGGGGGTAGTCGTGAATGCGATCGCGGTGCTATGGATCATGTTTGCGATCGTGTTGTTTTCGATGCCGGCGATCGTTCCGGCTACGCAGGTCACCATGAGTTGAGTCCCCTCGTGTCTTTTTCGTTTACTCTCTTTGGATGCGCACGTGCGCCCGCAAAAGACGGTGGGATCGCTGACAGAACACCCCTTTTGTTTTGTTAGATTATGCCTCGGTGGTGTTCGTCGGGTTTGCGGTGATCAGCGCGGTGTGGTACTTGATCAGTACGTACCTCTCTCTCGCTGCATTCTCATTCTACGTGTTCTCGTCGCGTTTTGTATTTGGTGTGCTGACGACGGGTCGTGCCGCCATCAGACGGTCGGTTCCACTACACGGGCCCCCCCGTGCCATTGATCGGATCGGATCCGTCCACGGAGGTCACGTCCAAGGTCGAGTGAACGCCACAGAAAGGTCCCTCAATCTTGTTTGGACGGACCTCGGGGTCGAGTCGTTGGGTCCGTAGCTTGTATTGCCACCCAGCTTGCACAGGTAGCACGACGTAGTGTATAACATGAAGAACAAGTGACAGTAACTTTGGAAGAAACGCTAAACGTTGGCAGGGAGAGAGGCGTGTTGGAGCTACCCCATCGCCATCGCCATCGCGAAATATGCCGAGGATGTGCCAGTCGACATACATCAGCGCTATTTCGATCGCTCCGAATGAGTGTGATTTCCGGACCGCATGACTGGTCAGAATCCGGCACGAGACATCGAATATGACTCGCTCTCTACCATCTAGACGCAACTTGCGTCAATCGGGCGACCTGGACTGGCGTCTATCGACGGCTTGCCTCATAGACGGTCTGGTCACCAGACTAGCAGGATCGTAACATCGTTGCCTACCCAAGTTAACCAAATAAATTCATTCACTCACGCACCCAAGTCGAGAAAAGGAACGAGATGACAATAAGGGTTGACCTTTACCGACTCGTGCCATCGTGTAGCCTCAGGCTGTTCAACCCCGGTAATGGCGCTGGCACATCAGTATCGCGTTTAGTATTGGATGTGCAAGAAACTGTAGTGACGACCGCGTGCCAAGTCGATCTGGTGAGTGACACAGTATGCCAGGTCCCCGATCGTGCGCGTATTTGCTCGTTGGCGATCTCCACTGGCAGAACGGGTATGCTAAAGTCAAAAAGGTAAAGTTGTGATGCAATTTGGTGCCGAATTCCACGCGGGTGTGTTTTCCCGGCGTGTGGGAAAGAAGAGCCAACATGGTTCGCTCCACGCTATCGGTAGCACCGTCACACGCATGGATAATCATGCACCTCGAGTCTCTCCGCTTTCCCATGGTGGTTGTAGTAGATAAGCCTGTTCTTCCCCACATTGACGCTCAGGTGGTTCTTTGCAGCGTGTGAGCATTGGCAACAGACCGCCATGGGGACGAAAGACGTGCTCGACTTGGACCTGGCTGCTCGCGAAGGGCTCGAAAAGCTTGGATACACTCAAGAAATGACTAGGGTGCGTGTTGTCGATTCGTCTGGTCCAGGTTGACGATGTTTCCGTCCGTAGACGCGTGGCTTGTTCCACATTCTTTTCAGTAAGCTTCATCCGACGACTGATGTCTCGCTCGTGTTCATTATTGTTGTCGTTGCTCGCGTGCAGTGACACTAGGTTCGTCTGACGTTACAATCGATTTCGTGCAGGAGCTCACATGTTGGTGATCCCAGCTATCATGGCCGTTCGTGCGTTGCGTCAGTGGTGTATAGATGTGTAACGTGTTGACACGGATCAAGCATACGGTCTGGCTGCCCCAGTAGCCACCTCCCTCGCCGGGGGTGGTCCGGTGGTGATGCTTTGGGGGTTAGCACATTCGAACCGTCTCGTGGATATCCCACTGACGTTCATTACAGATGGATCCTCGTTTCCGCGTTCACCCAGACGCTTGCACTTTCTCTGGCTGAGATTTGCTCCAAATACCCAACTTCGGCAGGCGCGTACTATTGGTGTTATCGCTTGGCCCCACCTCGTTACAAGCTTATTTTCTCCTGGATCAACGGGTGGCTCAACCTCGTCGGAAATTGGACTATCACCTTGAGCGTTACGTTTGGTATTCCGCGGTCGTCTCTTTCGAAAGCTAAGAACTAACCGTGGATCTTGCAAGGAACGGCTCAATTGATCGTTGCAGGTGCTGGCATATACCACCCCGACTGGGTAGCAACTCCTTGGGAAACATGTATGTTCCCAATCGGACGTCCTGATCTTCGCTCATCCTTGTTCAGACGTGATTTTCCTGGGTGTTACCGCCATTTCATGTGGATTTTGCTTATTCTTGAACAAGTATCTGCCAAGCATCGATGTACGTGATCTTTGGACCGTTTTTTGCCGCGTTCGCAACGTTATCGCTGTCTAGATTGCTTGCGCGTGTTGGACTGCCCTTGGCATCATCGGTAAGGATATGTCAGCTGGCTCATGTTTCGTTATCTGACGTAGTGATGATAGTTATCCTGATATGTTTGTCTGCAAAGGCGGCGGCGGGCCGTCGGTCAGCATCATTTGCGTTGGGTGGGTTTGAGCCCGCTTCTGGTTGGACTCCTGGCTGGTCCTTCTTCATCGGTCTACTCCCGGTAAGCCATTATTTGTTGAGAGTATACGAAACGAGTTCACACGTCTATTGGACGTGGGATGTTTAGCCCGGTATGTCGCATTCTCCTTTGATATGATTTACTCACCCTGCGGTTTCCCCAGCCTACACGTACGCTGCGATCGGTATGAGTAAGCTCAGACCAAGTTCTGCTTTCGATCATCCGTCTGAATACTCACGGCAGTTACGAGCATGGCAGAAGAGGTACACAACCCTTCTGAGATCCTTCCGAGGGCCCTTTCGTTGTCTGTACCGATTGGAACCATTGCGGGCATTGTTTTCCTGCTTCCGATCCTCTTCACGTTACCTGATGTCGCCACGTTATTGCAAGGTATGTTTGTATGTGGGGACGCTTTTTGGATTGTCCCTAAGCGTACGCGTGGATGTTCAGTTAGCTCTGGTCAACCGATTGGGGTCATGTTCACGCTCATTATGGGTTCCAACGCTGGCGGCTTTGGATTGGTGAGTACCACTATATCGTCCATTCTGACATCGCTCACCTCCACTTCAGTGGTTCATTGGTACGTCTCCCTCCCAAAAACACTCTGGATTAAATGTGACGTGTATGCAGTCTTTGGGGTCGGCATGTTTTGCGCCATCTCGATCTCCTGCGCGGCATCGCGCGCGACATGGGCCTTTGCACGCGACAAAGCCATCCCATTTCCCGCCTACTTTTCCCGGATCAACCCGCACCTGACCGACGTCCCTGTGAACGCGCTCTTGCTGTCGACGACGATCCAGGTTCTCCTCGGACTCATTTATCTCGGCTCCTCGACGGCCTTCAACGCATTCGTCGGTGTCGCGGTGATTTGTCTCGGGGCGTCGTACGCGTTGCCGGTCGCGATATCGTTGGTGGGGGGCCGCAAGGAGGTTGGGGACGCACCGTTTGGACTGGGCAGGGCAGGGGTGGTTGTGAACGCGATCGCGGTGTTGTGGGTCATGTTTGCGATCGTGTTGTTTTCGATGCCGGCGATCGTTCCGGTGACGCAGGTCACCATGAGTTGAGTCCCTTTTCCCCGTTTACTCCCTTTGGATGCGTATGTGCGCGCTGCGAAAAAGACGGTGGGATCGCTGACCTAGAAATGATCGTTTGGTTATTTTAGATTACGCCTCGGTGGTGTTTGTCGGGTTCGCGGTGATCAGCGCGGTGTGGTACTTGATCGGTACGTCCGCTTTCTCGCTGCGTTCTATGCGTTCCCGTCGTTCTGTGGTGTGCTGACGACGGGTTGTGCCACCGTATCAGATGGTCGATTCCACTACACGGGTCCGCCCGTGCCATCGACCGAATTGGATATGTCCGTGCTGGCCACGTCCAAGGCCGAGTGAACGCCACACAAAGGTCGCGGGATGGATCCTGAGTCGGCTTTCTTCCCATGAGGTAGCACCACATAGTGTATTACATGCAAACAAAGAGACGTCATGGGTCTTTGAAATATCAGGGCGTGATCCATTCTTCTTTCCTCGTTCGTATTAGACGAAGTGTTGGGTTATATCGCATGGAAAAGAAAACGTTCCGGTTTAAGGCAGATGGCAAAGCAAATAGCGAGCAAGGAGATCTCCAACAAGCTTGGGTGATGGTACATTCCCCGACAACAAGAACGAGAAAGAAAGAAATACAAACACGTAGGTGAGAGGAGACGGGGTAAAAAAGGGGACGAGCCTCTAGGCGGTCAACTTTGGAATGACCTTGATCATCTGATCGATATTGATAAACTGTACCCAAGCTTCCAAGTCTTTTGCATTGTCGTGCCATATAAACTTGGACTCTTTCGTGCCCCGAAAGAACGCACACGCGCACTGATACGACTCTTCGATCACCGCCCCGCTGCGCTGCACGCCGAGTTGGGCCTTGAATACCCGGAACTCCCAACCCTGCAACGGATGATCGTCCCCGCGCGCGCTCTCGTTGGGGATGTTGAACTCGAGTCGGGACCAGTCGAACCCACGCGATTGGCCGACTGCTTTGATGTAGGCCGCTTTGAGCGAGAGGAGAATGCACAGCCGACGGAGCACGACTTCGTCGCCGAGTTCGGGTGCGATGAACGTCAACTCGAGCGGGGTGAGCTGCACCGATCGGATCGGTATGGCGCGCGCGTCAGGCGTCGACAAGTGGCGTAGGGGTCATAAACGAAACAAACGGTACCTTGTGGGCAAACGATTCGGCGTAGGCGGCTACGGACACGCCCCGGGGCTCGACGCAGAGCTGTTTGACGCCGAGACCAATGTTGATGACTTGTCGTTGACGTCCCTGGGTCATGACCATGCCGCACAAGGAGTTGTCGTAGGCGAGATGGTATCCGATCATCGATTGGAGAAACTTTTCTGGTGGCATGTCGTCGGGCGACTGTTGTGGCGGTAGGATGGGATGAGAAACGGGGACGAGGTAACATTTTTTTGTGGGCGATGCGGGTGAGGCGCAAGAAGAAAACGCGGCTGGACGGACAGACCTGCTCTATCCAATGCTTCCCGTTCGAGGTCTCGCAGTCCTTCCACTTTGTTCTCGATATCCGTCTGTGTCGCATCATGAGGAGTGGCAACATTTGTGATATGATCAGGCCTGCATAGACCAGCGTGAGCAACGTACCGAGGCGGCGAGCGACAGTGAGAGGTGAAGAAATGAGAGAGAGAGAGATGGTGGAGCCACTCACGAAAGGATTCGATAGACGTGCAATCATACGGTATCCGCGCATGCGGCGCACACTCTTTTACGAGATTATAACACTTGTCGTATTCCTGCACGAGCGGGGGATAACAAAAATGGTTGGCAAACAGAGCGCGATCCGTCACGAAAGCCGCGCCGTAGCGGCGCAAGCAGGAGGCACACACACATACGCAACACACACCTCTGTCGTAACATCGCGATTGAGCGAGAGCATCCAAACCAGTATGGGGCACTCCATTGGGGCCTACGGTTCGTCCTTGGGTGTACTTTTCCAAGATAGTGTGTGGAGAGGAGAGAGAACTGAAGACGGAGCGTTGAGTGGCCCTTCCAGGAGCGCCGGGCAAGGACGGCGATTTATCTAGACCAATACACGATGTTTCTAGCGAGCGTAGGCGATTCGGGTGGATACGTTTGGATATTAAGACGAGGATCTAGGAAAAAGAACAAGGAGACGGTGTCCACGGGTGGACCATTATAAAAACTGATCAGAACAAGACAATCGTACACGTGCCGCTGCCAGTGGCTGCACTGGATTTCCGAACGCTTCCAGGTTCAAATTTTCACTTTCATTCCGATCCCACCACCGGCCAAAGAACGCAACCCACAGCCGGCTTATCGACCAACGTTGGACCGTCACATTCCGTGGAACGCGAACCGAATGGCCACATTTTCATCCTCGTCAAGTTTGACAGAATTCGCCGACCTTCCGAAGAACAGATCGCGAATTGTCAATTCTACACGTCCAATCCGGCCTACTGATCGACTCTCGTCCGGTCCGCATTCTTCGCCCCCGCCTTGCACAGGTATAACAGAATGTATTGTACTACGAACATCTGGTCCCGGTTTCCGGAGCCTCGGACGAAGCCGGCGTTTCGGAATGCGCTACATACTACTGCTTTGTACACCCATCGTTATCAATACATCGAAGTCAAATGGGCCATACGAAAAACGTGGACCGCTGAGCAAAAAAAAAGTCACTTCTATTTTTCATCCTGCTCCACATGGCCACCTCGTGTACTTGCCCAAACGAGACGAAATTGGCTCGTGGGCGTGTTCTGGCTGGGGCTGCCACAAAGCGTCTGCACGCCTTCCGAAAGCATGCTTGCCGACGGCCAATAATTGACCCATCGCGCCGCATCGACGGCCGAGAGCTACTCGCGCACACTCACCCCGTGAGCCACCTCCATTACATAGCTCGTAAACGTAACCACTTTGTCCGTCGTTGCCAACGACCGCTCCTAATGTTGCATTGCCTCATCGCCCTCGGCCAACGAGCGCATAAAGTCGGGCAGTTTTGGTGGCAGGCTTCCAAGTCGCAAAATTAAAATTAAAATTGAAACGTCGTCAGTGGTCACAAGTCGGGCATTTCTAAAAAGGGCTATTTCTGATGGAAACTCGCCACGCATCTGATGTTCGCCTCGCTCATGGTCATATCCACTGCGCGACCCATTGGCTGAATGGATCAACGCAAGTAGGGTTCAAGTCAGGTGCTTTTCTCGCCAATGGACTGCATGACAGACTCTCATGTGATCGGCCAGGGATGTACCAAGTTTACGGCAAGAAGGGGTTCCTCTTGTCTGGTATCGCATGGGATACAGCGTGTGGAGGAAGCCAGGCCATGACCTTTGCGCCACATCAGCCAAATGAGAGATCAGAACCCCGTGATTGGCTCACCCCGCGGGCTTTGGGAGGCGCCCCCCAAGGTCACGCTTCACTTGTCGATGATAGGGACCCAGTCGTGGTCGACCACGCACCCCCCGGGGCACTCCCCGTGATCTGACTGATCCTGTCGAGTTGCCGGCAACCCACCTATTACGAGGATCTGTCCATGGTGAGAACAATCATTGACTGGATCGTGATCGACAATCACACAAGGACGCACCCACTCAGAGACATGCTTGTTCGCACCATAGCCAGGTCGCACAGTGACCCCTGCATCGAACTGCATCCCATCCCTGAGCCAACGCCACAGACGACGTGAACAAGAATCTCGGCTTGGTTGCCCACTTGGACTCGCGAATGGTCAATCGAGGGGCCATCCCCGATTCTGTCACCGACAATGCCCTCAATCTCCACTTTGGAGTCTGGGGAAGAAAGCGAGAAGCATCCTCGCCGGCCACGCATCGAACCAGGTGACTGGCCACGCCGCTGAAGTGTCAGGTTCGCGAAGAAGACATTCTGACCCGATTCGAGACGCTGCTTCTCAAATCGCCTCGTGTGGGGAAAGTACCCAAGGACCCCGAGGATACGGTTCGTGAGGAACATGGACGGCAACACCGCGTGTGAACGAGTGGGGCAGACCTGTGGAATCATTGCTCGAACACCTCCACGTCGACCTCAACGGGCTTGCCCTCATTGACGGCCGTCGCATGCAGTCCTCAGCCTCGATCTGAGACCAGCAAGCTGGGAGCGAGACGTCGACCCCAGCCTTAGCGCTCGCCTCCATGGACGCACACCTATGCGTGCTTACCGAATGGTGGTCAGCTCAGCTCCCGCGTGTATGACGACGATGCGACAGAAATACAGTCTACGCACCATATCTTGTTCCTAAACTCAGTGACCTGCTACATACAAAATGGGGAGAAAGTGGCTTTGTGAAGACCTTGGAGGTTGGACATTCGCATCATCGGTGATCTTGATGGTCATCGCATTGGCCGAAAAGACGCAATCTGATGCATTCAAATTTAGACCTGATCGTTTACTTGCAGTGTCACTGAAGACGTTTGCACGGTAGCTGAAGGATCAGAGAAGAAAGTGAGCATATGATGGGTACGTTCATCTCTCAGTACCAGCAAACAAGAAAGGGGCTAACATGGAGAGTGCTGCTCAAGGGTCTGACGGCGCGCGACGAGGCGGAATTCCAGCAGACGAACACGCGGGAAGTAGGGAAGCGCAGAGATCATCAATCAGCTGGGGCCGAGGCATTACGAATCGGCGGAGCAGACGTTGCCGTGGGCGGGTCTTGCCGTAGGGCCACTGTCTGGACTCTGGAGGGTCTATCATCCCGACTCGGGCTTCTCAGACCGACCCAGCGAAGGAATTGTTTCAGACCCTTGTGTCGGAATATCCTCCCGGTTCCGTCTGACTCTCGGGCTGAACCCAGAGCTACGCAAGCTTCACATCTTCAATTTCCATAGAATCTTGGGGCCACTCACGCTGCGACACGCTTCTTGACGATTACAGTTCAAATCATCCCTGGCAGAAGTAACGGTGGTTCTCAGCATCACTTCCGCAGCTCCCCCACTAACATGAGGTGGCTGTGAATGAGGGTGAGTTCTATCTCATTGGCGGGGAGGCACTGCTGATTTCTGCTATCTATCAAATTTTTGCGGACTATTCCCGTAAGATTACCGCCCTATGGATACCGCGATGTTTCAGGAGTTCCGCGTATTCCCGCAGTTAAATAGACGCATTGCACCATGCCCGTGTCATCGGTTGGGACAAGATGGTAACCGCGAATATTGCGCCTCCTCCCCATGGACAAAATATTCATGATCGGGATATGGGTCGAGACCGTGTTGTACGGTACGTCCGGAGTTATCTTTGTGTTATATCTCCTACTGATGAGCCTTGCAATTTGCCAGGTGTCAAGTAAGTCCGGGTGACTGCAACGAACCCTTTGAATGACATTAATGAACTTGTAGTTGCGTCATGTACGCACTGTTTATGCTCATTTCCCTGCGTGGAGACAAGATCCGCACTCTGCAATGGTAGATCCGAGGTCATCTCACACGAGTAGCACATCACTGATCGTGCGCAATTCGTAGGGTGCTCGTCGTGATGTCCACAATACTCGTCCTTCTCGCCACTGTTCATGTCGGGGCATCTCTACAACAATTGCTCGACGCCTTTGTCTATGTGCCGGTTAATGTACCCGACTACTCCACGACATATTGGCTCGACTTTGACACCACACTGAGGGTGCTCAAGTACAATATCTACGTGACTTTATTATAGTAAGTTCAACGTAGCTCTGATAATGTGATAATATGGGTACTGAGACACTCACTTATTACCACAATGAGATTTGGCGACTCTGTGGTTTTCATGTACGACTGGAGGGTTGTTGTATTTCCTGTAGGTAATTGATCATCAACCTCATCTGTGTTGAAACTCTTTATTGAGACTGCCACGCAGATGATATTAGAGGCCGCTTTCATCGGTACATGATCCCCCTTGATCCCCCCGTTGTGCTCGACAGGTCGCCAATAACCTCTTAGGTACCGCTTATTCAGGCACGGCCATAGCTGAGAACATGAACGCTGGCCCGTATGGTTCAGTAGTGCCCAGCCTCATTATATCAGGATGGGTGGTCGATATCACCCTCAATGTGTCCGTCACAGTGGCGATTGCGGGGCGTCTCTGGTGGATGGGTCGGACAATGTCTTCTTTGACGTCCACACGCACCAATCGATATGCACTCTCAATATATGCCATTGTCGAATCTGGTGCCATCTTTGCAGGTGCCAATATCATTTCGCTTGTCCTCTACGTATCGGCTAGCCTTGGCTTCTCGACCGGACTCGACGTCGCTTCTCAATTGGCTGTGTGTGTTCATCGTCATTCTTTCTCCTTTGTGCTCTGAGTTGTTTCGTTTTTGCAGACATTGACGCCACTGTTGATCGTTGTGCAAGTTGGACTAGCTGATCAACGTTGCTTTTCAAGAGGCAATTATTCGAAGACGGTACCCACAGTACATGATGAAATCACATTACGACTGGGGATTCCTCGAGACTCCGAGTTGCTGCGAGCAAGACTCCTCACTTGATTCTACACTGTCTCGTTTGCCGAACTTTGTGCGCGGTGCTCATGGCCTTACTACCAAAATACCCTTATGAGCAGACCAGATGTCTCAAGCATCTACATTCTTCCGAATTCGTCGCAGTCCGTAGTGTAGTGTAGTTCTTGATCTCACACAGCTCGACAAGCTTACGCTCAGTGTCATTTCACCGCGCTTCCTCGCACAGACGATACGGACGCTAGATAACTTGTAGTTGTTTCACATTGTTTCATATGACATGCATCATCCTCTCGTTGTACTCAGTGTGCTGCCCCCACAGCCAACCTGGGACAAGTTGACTACGGCGCGTCCATTCGCACAACCAGATCGTGCGTGGCCGGGAAAGGATGGTGGCTCGGATATCTGTTTTCCCCGTATGCTTTGTCTGCTGGCTTTGGTGTGCAACATGCTGAAATCGCCTTCAGGAGCGACGTAACAGGGCCATAGTACACATAAGCCCATCATTCGCAACCTGGGTCTGCTTACAGCGTATACGATACAACCAAAGTCTACAAACACAAAGAAAATAGGTGAGCATCCCGATCGCATGTCGTGGAAGCATGCGTCAGGGCGGCCCTCGTTTATCCGTCGAGCTGTTGGCAAAGTTGATTTTCACCGCAGGAGCGTAATGAAGCCAGAATTGCAACGTTTTCAGTCACCTCGGAACTCTTGGAGTTTGTCGCGTTGGTTTGCAACCCCAAGCAGGACCGTAAACGCACAGGCACAAGTGCTGGGGGTGGGATGTTGGAGGAGCCCTGTTCCCGGCAAGGTACGTACCAAGGAAGAAAGGACTCTGCGCATGGCGGTGAGGAGTACAGTGCCTGTACCAAACTCGTTGGGATGTCTGCCCACGTGCACCCAGGACGCCGAAGAAGAGGCCGAGGAGAGCAAAAGAAAGCATGAACGCCGTGAATGGGACCCCGAGAAGAGCTACGGGAACATGTGGAACACGGACTCGGAACGCCTAGGCCTGACCTTCAAGTATAACACGGGCAAGCGACTTTTGTGACTCGTGTGCGGGTCATGGGGATCCCTGGACGGCTTCAAAGGGGCGTTCAAGTTGGGTTCGCCCCTGTGGTGTTGGGCGTCACGGTGGGGTGTCGCAGTGGGGTCGGGGTCGCTGTTGCATGGGCACCGTCGCGGACGAAAATCTGCTTCCGACAACCGCGGCTGTGACTTGTGACGCCCACCCGTCCTGTGACCCGTGACTGTCGAATCATTCCAACATATACCCCTGAGTCCTGCCATGGACTTGCACCGCCAGCACTGAACAAAGCCATGGCATAAACCTCAATACGGACTGTGGCAGTGGATACCGTGATGATCCAGGAGTTCCACGTATTCCCGCAGTTAAACGGACACCGTGACATTGCATGCCCGTGCCATCGGTTAGGACAAGATGGCGACCGCGAATATTGCGCTTCCTCCCATAGACAAAATATCCATGATCGGGATATGGGTTGAAACTGTGTTGTACGGTATGTCTGAAGTTATCTGTGTATTATATCTCCCACTGATGAGCCGCGCAAATTGGCAGGCGTCAAGTAAGTCCGGGTGGCTGCAGCGAACCCTTCGAATGATATCAACGAACTTGTAGCTGCGTCATGTACGCACTGTCTATGCTCATTCTCCTGCGTGGAGGCAAGATTCCCACTCTGCGATGGTAGGTCCAAGGTCATCCCACATGAGTAGCGCATCACTGATCGTGCGCGATTGGTAGGGTGCTCATCGTGATGTCCACGATACTCATCCTTCTCGCCACTGTTCATGTCGGGGCATCTCTACAACAATTGCTTGATGCGTTCGTCTATGTCCCGGCTGATATACCCGATTACTCCAGGATATATTGGTTAGAGGGTAACACCACACTGAGCGTGCTCAAATACAATATTTACGAGACTCTGGTGGGCAATACTTCTGTGCTAGTATGCCAAATTATGCTGAATGGAACAATGAAGGTGTTCGTCCAAGACTTTATTATAGTAAGTTAAATGTAGCTACGACAATGTGATAATATGGGTGCTGACGACACGCTCACTTGTTATCTATGAGATTTGGCGACTTTATGTGGTTTTCATGTATGACTGGAGGGTTATTGTATTTCCGGTAGGCAATTGATCATCAGGATCATCTGCGTTGAAATTCGTCACTGAGACTGCCACGCAGATAATATTAGAGGCTGCCTCCATCGGTACATGATCTCCCAGTTGTGTTCGACAGGTTGCCAACATCCCCTTAGGTACCGCTTATTCAGCCACGGCCATAGCTGTGCGCCCGAGCGTCGGCCGGTATGGTTCAGTAGTGCCCAGCCTCGCTATATCAGCATGGGTGCTCGATATCACCCTCAACGTGTCCGTCACGATGGCGATTGCGGTGCGTCTCTGGTGGATGGGTCGGAGAACGGCTCCTTTGGCGTCCACACACACCAATCGATATGCGCTCTCAGTGTATGCCATTGTCGAATCTGGTGCCATCTTTGCAGGTGCCAATATCATTTCGCTTGTTCTCTATGTATCAGCTAGCCTTGGCTTCCCGACCGGACTCGACATCACCTCTCAAGTGGCTGTATGTGTTCACCGTCGTTCCTTCTCCTTTGTGCACTGAATTGTTTCGTTTTGGCAGGCATTGACGCCACTGTTGATCGTTGTGCAAGTTGGACTAACTGATCAACATTGCTCTTCAAGAGGTAATTATTCGAGGACGGTACCCACAGCGCAGGATGAAATTACATTCCGGGTGGGGATTCCTCAAGACTCCGAGTCACAGCAGGACCCATTACTTGATTCTACAGTCTCGTTTGCCGAACTTTGTGCGCGGTGCTCATGGCCTTACTACCAAAATACCCTTATGAGCAGACCAGATCTCTCAAGTATCTACTTTCCGTCCCGAATTCGTCACAGTGCGTACTATAGCGTAGTTCTTGATCTCATAGCTCGACAAGCTTACGTTGAGAGTTACGGCTTTTCGTGCATCTCAGGTAGCCTTTTGGCGCGCTGCTGCTCGTTCCCCTACTTATCCTACAATGAATACAAGCGCGCTGCTTCCGATCATCTTTGCAACCACTCAGTGGCATTTCATCGCGCTACCTCGCACAGAAGATTTCTTGTAGTTGTTTCGCATCGTTTCACATGACATGTATCATCCTTTCGTTGTACTTGGTGTGCCGGGTAGTGCCCCCCAAAGCCAGTCCTGGACAAGTCGATGGTGGTACTTTGAAACGTGCCTTGGAATCTATTTCCCCTATTTATATGCTTTGTCTGCTGGCTTTGGTGTGCAGCATGCTGAAATCGCCCTTGGCGGGCATACTTGTCCGACGGTCCATGCAGTTTGGTTCCGTGTTGGAGCACTTTCAGGAGATCTAGAGACGTGACAGGGCCGTAGTAGAGATCAGCGCATTGTTTGCATCCGTCTGGGCCCGGGGCCCGTCTGCTTGCAGCATATACATTGCCAACACAGTCGAGTGGTCGAATCGCTTCCAACTTTGCTCATCCAGCCTCTCCCACACCGTTATCTGTCTTCACCGAGACTCACTACAGATGAAATAGTCTCTTCCGTGCCAGCAACCCAGCTCTGCCACAAGTTACTCGATACTGTATAATCATCAATGGCGGATAAGGCGTGCATTTCGGCCATGACTCGGGGTGTGAGAAATGATTCAATAAGGAGACACGTGCAAACCAGGCGACAACGCGTACTTACTGGGGACAAACGACCACAATCCCTCATTCCATCGATCTGATACCTAGCCGGGTATGTCTTCCAATGTACACCAGAGGTCAAAGAATGGTGAGCACTGGGCAGGTTGCAAGAACGATGCTGATGAGAACATAAGAGTCGAGTGAGAACAGTTCCTCTTCCAGTATCGTTCACCGAAAGGAAGCAGAACCGATCATCATCGATGGTCGAGATAAGATATATTCAGTCGCGGTCCTCGCTGATGGGAAGCACGTCGTGAGCGGCGGCGATGAAGGAAAGATTCGACGCTGGCGCATAAAGGATGGTAAGGAGGTGGGGATGGCAATGGATGTGGTGAGGGTTCTCAACATTGCAATCTCACGAGACGGAAAATTCATCGTCGGTGGGACGCCGAGTGGTTTGGTGACGGTGCGGAATGCAAAAAATCATTCAAGAGTGACAGAGTTCAAAGCACACAGCAAATACGTGCGTGCAGTCGACGTCTCGCCAGACGCAACGAGAATTGCGACAGGATCGAATGACAACACTGCTTGCGTCTGCTCGGCCCCTGGGAACACGACGACGACGTGGTGGCGGCAAAGTTTTCACCCGACGGACGCCTCATCGCCACTGCCACGTATGATCGTGACTCTGTTCGGGTCTATGACAGCCAGAATGGCAGCCTCCTCGTCGAGCTCCCAGTCCAAGTCAACTCGGCGTTGAACCAGTCCCTCGCCTGGGCCAGTAATAGCGAGCAACTCTTCTCCTTATCACGCGACGGCAACATCCTCCGTGTCGACGTGTCCACTGGGACCACGCTCGCCAAATGGCCCATTCATAACGGTGACAATCCCATATGCATCGCCCTGGCAAGCAACGACACATTCATCGCAGCCTCCGCTGGTTCGTCGCTGTCATTTTGGGACACAACAAGTCAGGTGCAAATCGGGTCTGTCATTGAGTACACCCATGTCATCCGTTCCATGGCTATGTCACCGAACTACGACCTTGTGGCCAGCGGAAGCAGTAAAATCACCCTTCGGACACTCTGCGACATCCTTCCCCCTCAGTACTTTGACAATGTAAGTGGACCTGCATTAAATCATCCGGTAATCACAAACCGCTCTATTAGCCGTTGCAGTCCCCCCAGATGCGGGAAATCCAGCACACAGAGGTTGAAAAAGTTGACGACAGTTCAAGTACGTTCATTTGCACCTTGATCTCGGTTTCTGACATCCATGCCCATCAGAAACCAGGGCGATTCTCGAGGAAACCATCCACGAACTACGCATCCAGCCTGGTGAACCCCATCAAGAGAGGGATAACCTCACCCAGTCCCTACGCGCTCAAGAGGAGAGCTCGAGTATGTCCCCCGTTGCCCTGACGCATATTTCCTTGATTCACGCCTACTAGACTTCAAAATGGCGCGTCTCGAAGAGACCGTCCAAGAACTCCGCGACAAGCTCGCCGAATCTCAACGCGCAGCAAATCAGGAAAAAGATCTCCTCAACGAAACCATCGACTCTCTTCGCACACTTGACGAAAGCTCAAGTGCGTCCTTATCCACCGAGACCTATGTTTCGCTGACCTCCTTGTCTACTAGGCAGCAGAATCATGCATCTCGAACAGACTAACCAAGAACTGCGCGTGCGACTTGCCGACGCTCAACGCATGGCCGATGGTATTAACTATGCACACAAGCGGAAGCATCAATGCGAGTCCCTGTATGCTCAGGGCCGCATACAAGGTGCTGCAAAATGTCTTCTCGAGTTCCCGAATACCGTAAACGATGATGCGAGAGTCAACGAGTTCATCACCGACTGGGTTACTGGTGGGTTTCGGCGTCGTGCATTGGGATAGAGTTTTTAATCGCTGCCATCAGAGTTTACGTACCGATGCATCACGGCGCTGGAGAGAGCTGGAGACGAGGCATCAGATGCCGGGAAACAGGACGAAGCGGCTGCGGCTTACTCTACTGCGTTGTTGCTCGACCCTACTATCTCGAACGGTATCATGGTCAAGTGGGCGGACATGGTATTGAAATGTGGCTCAGCGCTTGAAGCATCGACTGCTGCAACCAAGGTATGCTCTCTGTGATGGTCCGAGGATGGCCGGTGACTCTCTTTCGGTTTAGTTTATGGTTCCAAGGTTTGTCGTCTACCGCGTCATTTGTGACATCCTAGAACGGGATGGTCGCCTCATGGAGGCTATCGAGTGCTTTCGACAAATGCAGAACGAGCTACCAGGGGACACGGATGTGCGCGATGAGCGAGCGAAATGGGAACTCGGTGGGTGGTTGCAGCCGCAAACACCCCTCGCTCTTGGTATCCTGACATTGAGCATCAGATTTCAAAGCGCGCTTTGTGGAGGCATTAGAACGGAAGGGAGATGTCGCCATGGACTCTGCGTCATACGAAGACGCTGTTGCCCATTACTCTACAGCTCTGAGCCTCGATCCTTCATCAGCAGTCCTGTTTACCAAGCGAAGCAAAGCACGAGCTGGGATTGGATCATGGGATGATTCATTGCAAGATGCTGACGCGGTACGTGTATCCTAAATTACACCGGAACAAGTAACCAATACGATCCCAGGCGATCAAACTCAACCCATCATCTCCATTGGGCCGCGAAAGAAAACACGCAGCACTACTTGGCACTCACCGCTATGCTGAAGCAATCGATGCGCATAACGATATGCTCCTGATGCTTGAACAATCGTTTGATCCTGTTACTCGGGGTAAATATATCCAATCTTACATGAATGCACCGTCTCAGTTCCCCGCCTCTCGCAGAATTGCGTAAAAACTATGTGAGCCCATCGCAGACGATGGCCGCTATTCGCAACGCCGTCAAGCAGACCCAGCAGGGTGCTCCGCTTGTCCTCATTAACACCGAGACCGGTCGTATGTGTCACGAGCGCGAGCGTATGGATGAATTCGAAGCTAATCCAAAATTCCTGGAGCTTGTTGCGTCCATGACAACAAGACTCGATAGTTCTCGCATCCGGCAGGTGGTCCAAGAATACTTCCGATACGCCACGTTCTCCCATACGTGGGAAGGAGCTGAACCGCTGTTCCACGACGTTCTTCATGGGTCCGTGCACAAACTGGCAGCATCACCCACAGTCTTGAAGTTGGTGATGTTCTGTACGACGGTGCGGGAAGCTGGGTTGCGATGGGCATGGTGTGACACATGCTGTATCAACAAATCAGACGGCTTGGTGCTTCAGGAATCCCTGACATCGATGTTTCAATGGTATCACGTATCGTCGCTCACGATCATTCACCTCAAGGGTGTATGGTCGGACTCGGAGCTGGGTGCTCTCGAGAGGAGTCTTTGGAACACGCGCGCATGGACATTGCAAGAGTTCTTTGCGTCCAGGGTCGTCCGTTTCTACACCGAAGATTGGAAACCTTATCTTCCGGACGAGAATGTGTACAACCACAAGGATTCGTATGCGATCATGGCAGAGATGGCGCGCGCGAGCGGCACCGATATACAGGTTCTCCTTTCTCTTCGCCCAGGATCAGACAATGTACGACAGAAACTGTGCCTTGCTGCCACACGCATTGCTACGAAACAAGAAGATATAGCCTATTCGCTCTTTGGTATATTTGATGTCTCTATTTCAGTCACGTACGGCGAGGGGCAACAACGCGCTCTCGGTCGCTTGTTACAAGAGGTGTTGACTCGGTCAGGGGATGTCAGTATTCTAGCCTGGACAGGAAAGGCATCCGACTATAACAGCTGTCTTCCTGCAGAGATTTCTGTGTATCGCGAGCCAGCGTCACCCTACGTTCCATCGGTGATTGAAGACGGCGAGATGGACAGGTTGGTGGCGGAACTACGGACATCCTCGAAATACCTTGACTCGGCTATGATGCTATACGATCGACTCGTCCTTCTTCCATCCCCGCGTCTCTTTAGCCGCCGCTTGAGCTTATCTTGCATCATGTTCCCGCTGCGGGATCTGTCGGTCACAAGCGACGATCCCTCCCTGCGTGTTTATCACACCATGACCTCTGCGTTCGGGAATGTCGAGATCAAGACGACGGAAGACTTGTCCAGCCTGAACAATCTGGTACTTGTGCACCCATGGTTCCAGTGCCTTCTTGATCCTACCCTCCCAGTTGAGGATGACGCCGAACCAGTCACCCCGGTCGATGGGGATAGCGACGCTCTGTTCACCAACGCGCACTCTCCCTCGTCATCTCATAATGTCTCGTCTTCACACAATACCTCACAGCTCGACAAGCTTACAAGAGCATTACGGCTTTTCGTGGGTCTCAGACAACCTTTTGGCGCGCTGCTGCTCGTCCCTCTATCCTACAATAAATACAAGCGTGTTGCCTCTGATCATCTCATCGTCGTGCAACTACTCAGTGACATTTCACCACGCTACCTCGTACAGCAGATGCGGACGCTAGATATCTTGTAGTTGTTTCGCATTATTTCACATGACATATATCATGCTTTCGTTGTACTCGGTGTGCCGGACAGGGCCCCCACTGAGCCAGCTCGGGACGAGTCGACTGCGGCGGGTCCATTCGCACAACCGGATCGTATGTGGCCGGGAAAGGATGGTGGTACTTTGAAACATGGGTCGGATATCTATTTTCCCTACTATCCATATGCTCTGTCTGCTGGCTTTGGTGTGCAACATGCAAATCGGCCTTGACAAGCGAACTTGTCTGGCGGTCTGTGCGGTTTGGTTCTGTGTTGGGAGTACTTTCAGGAGATACGTGACAGGGCTATAGCAGGGATCAGCCCATTGATCGTATCCATCTGGGTCTGCTTACAGCGTATACGATACAACCAATGACTTCTTGCAACACAAAGAAAACGGGTGAGCATCCCGACCGCATCTCGTGGAGGCATGCGCACGGGCGCTCGAAGGTTGCTCTGTTCCCATCTCGCGTGGCACCAACCCGTGGATCCATGTACTCGAATCACCTGAGGCTCGTTTACCCGTCGAGCTGTCGGCAAGGTTGACTTTTGCCGCAGAAGCCAGAGTTGCAACGTTTTCAGTCACCTCAAGACTCTTGGATTGGGTGCGGCGTTCCGTTCGCAACAGCAGAACTGTAAACGCACAGGCGAAGAAGCGCTGGCGGTGGAGTGATGGATGGGCACTGTATTAAGGTACGTACCAAGGAAGAAAGGTCTTTGTCGAGATCGCATATCGATACCCGGTTCGGATGTCCTGCGCATGGAGGTGAGGAATACAGTCAGAGCCCGTACCGTGACCAAACTCGTTGGAATGTCTGCCCCTGGCACGTGCACCCAGGACGCCGAAGAAGAGCCTGGGGAGAGCAAAAGAAATCATGAACGCTACGAATGGGACCCCGACAAGAGCTACGGGCACACGTGGAAAACATACATTCTACACAGCCCTTCAACGTTTCAACGGTGGGGTGTTTAACGAAGTCGCACCGCCTTTTCACGTCTACGAGATTCTCGACAGAGAGCTGGTGCGTAGGACAGGTCTACAGAAACACGATCACGATTCTAGCCAGAGTCAGATTACCCAAGCTGGGACGTAAATTTCCAAAAGAAACGCACCAACACTTGACATTCATACGTTCCATCGCGCTGCGCCGCCCATCGCATGTGCTGATTCGGTCCAAACCGCACCCCCTCCCAAAGGTGTCGTTTAGTAGATCCCGGGGACCAGGGTACATGTGTGAGCGGGCCAAGCTCCGTCCATATCCAGATGCAAGGTTGAAAGATAAGTATACTGTGAAGTGGTTATGCACTATCGAGAGCTGAATGTATGCGCGTGCGTACAAAGACAAGTGCAAAATGAAATTAGAATCGATTGTCCGCAACCGTAGCATTGCGGCTGCGCTCGTGCCTCACTTCACCTAATGTGGCAAAATATTATTCCCAAAAACCTAGGCACCACCGTTTTTTGGTAAGTTCCCGATATCTCGGCGCGTCTTGTTCGTTCTTGTCACTGTACACAGGGTGCACATTTATTCCCGCCACATTTTAGATACGCTGCACCACATATGGCATTGTAGCATATGCTCCTGCTATGCTCCTGCACTGCCAGCACCGAACAAAGCCCATGATGGCATCAACTGTCAATATGGACCACTGCTAGTGGATACCATGACGATTCAGGAATTCCGCGTACTAGTATTCCCGCAGCACGTTTAATAGACACATTGCATGCCCGTGCCGCATCGGTTGGACAAGATGGCGACCGCAAATATTGCCCTTCCTCCCATGGACAAAATATCCATGATCGGGATATGGGTTGAGACTGTGTTGTACGGTATGTCTGGAGTTATCTTTGTGTTATATCTCCTACTGATGAGCCACGCAAATTGCCAGGTGTCAAGTAAGTCTGGGCGGCTGCAACGAACACTTTGAATGGTATCAATATCATTGTAGTTGCGTCATGTATGCACTGTCTATGCTCATTCTCCTGCATGGAGGCAAGATCCCCACTCTGCGATGGTAGGTCCAAGGTCATTTCACACGAGTAACACATCATTGATCATATGCGATTGGTAGGGTGCTCGTCGTGATGTCCACGATACTCATCCTTCTCGCCACTGTTCATGTGGGGGTATCTCTGCAACAATTGCTGGACGCGTTCGTCTATGTGCCGGCTGATGTACCTGACTACTCCACGATATATTGGTTCTACAATGACACTATACTGTGCGTGCTCAAGTACAATATCTACGAGACTCTGGTATGCAATACTGCTGTGCAAGTATGCCAAATTATGCTGAACGGAACAATGAAGGTGTTCGTCCAAGACTTTATTATAGTAAGTTCAATGTAGCTACGATAATGTGATAATATGTGTGCTGAGACGCTCACTTGTTATCAATGAGATTTGGCGACTTTATGTGGTTTTCATGTACGACTGGAGGGTTATTGTATTTCCAGTAGGTAATTGATCATCTGCGTTGAAACTCTTCACTGAGACTGCCGCATAGATAATATTAGAGGCCGCTTTCATCGGTACATGATCTCCCAGTTTTGCTTGACAGGTCGCCAACATCCCCTTAGGTACCACTTATCCAGCCGTGGCCTATGCTACGCGCCCGAGCGTCGGCTCGCATGATTCAATAGTGGCCAGCCTCGCTATATCAGCATTGGTGCTCAATATCACCCTCAATGTGTCCCTCACGATAGCGATTGCGGGGCGTCTCTGGTGGATAGGTCAGACAACGGCTTCTTTGACGTCCACACGTATCAATCGATATGCGCTCTCAATATATTTCATTGTCGAATCTGGTGCCATCTTTGCAGGTGCCAATCTCATTACGCTTGTTCTCTACGTATCGAATGGCCTCGGTTTCTCGACCGGAGTCGACGTCGCTTCTCAAGTAGCTGTATGTGTTCCCCGCCATTCCTTCTCCTTTGTGCACTGAGTTGTTTTGGCAGGCATTGACGCCACTGTTGATCGTTGTGCAAGTTGGACTAACTGATCAACATCGCTTTTCGAGAAGTAATTATTCAAGGACAGTACCCACAGCACAGGATGAAATCACATTCCGAGTGGGGATTCCTCAAGACTCCGAGTCGCAGCAGGACTCATCACTTGATTCTACACTGTCTCGTTTGCCGAACGTTGTGCACGGTGCTCAAGGTCTTACCAAGTACCCTTATGGGCAGACCAATTATCTACATTCTGTTCCGAATTCGTCGCAGTCCGTACTGTAGCGAGTTCTTGATCTCACAGCTCGACAAGCTTACAAGAGTGTTACGGCTTTTCATGCGTCTCAGACAGTCTTCAAAATTGGCGCGTTGCTGCTCGTTCCTCTATCCTCCCATGAATACAAGCCTGAGCGTGTTGCCTCTGATCATTCTATCGTCGTGCAGCTACTCAGTGGCATTTCACCGCGCTACCTCACACAGAAGATACGGACGCTAGATATCTTGTAGTGATTGCATTGTTTCACGTAATATGTATCATCCTTTCGTTGTACCCGGTGTCCCGGGAAGTGCCCCCACAGCTAGCCTGGGACAAGTCCACTGCGGCGCGTCCATTCGCACAACTAGATCGTGTGTGACCGGGAAAGGGTGGTGGTACTTTGAAACGTGGCTCGGATATCTTCTTTATCCATATGCTGTCTGCTGGCTTTGGTGTACTACATGTTGAAATCGCCCATGGCAAGCGGTCCGTGCGGTTTGGTTCCGTGCTGGGAGCACTTTCAGGAGCGACGTAACAGGCCTATAGTAGAGATCAGCCCACCGTTTGCATCTATCTGGGTCTGCTTACAGCATATACGATACAGCCAAAGTCTACAAACACAAAGAAAATGGGCGAGCATCTCGACCGCATGTCGTGGAGGAATGCGCCCGGGCGCTTGAGGGTTGATCTGTTCTCATTCGCGCGGCACCAACCCCGTGGGTCCATGTCCTCGAATCAGGCCCCGTTTATTCGTCGAGCTGTCGGCAAGGTTGACTTTCACCGCAGAAGCCAGAGTTGCAACGTTTTCAGTAACCTCAAGACTCTTGGATTGGGTGCCGCGTCGGTTCGCACCCCCAAGCACGACTGTAACGCACAGGTGAACAAGTGCTGGCGGTGGGATGTTGGATAAGTGCAGTATTTTCCTATTCCCTGCAAGGTACTTACGCACCAAGGAAGAAAGATGTTTGTCGAGATCGAATATCGA
>JBBPNN010000375.1:0-27928 GCA_038090935.1 Hortiboletus campestris
CAGTGGCCCATTCCAATCTTCTGTCAACTGGACCAATGTGATTAAACGTGGCCCTCCACCACAAAATCAGTGGAGAAGCCAGACCCCCTCATATCAGCCGAGGATGTTTACTCCCAACTACCAACCTTCTGGCAGTTACTCTAACCAGCCTCAATCAGGTTCTGCAAACCTGAACCAGAAGAAAGGTAAAGGTCCTTCCAAGTCTAGACAACCTGGTAGAGGACAGAAGAAGGATTGGTTTAAGAAGCGACAGGATAATAAGGGCAAAGGTAAAGCGAATGAGGTAACATTTGCTAATGAAGTTACTATGGAGCCAGAATATGTCAAAGAAGATTTTCTTCCTCCTAGCTTTATGCAGGAAGACCACAACATGGACGACTCTTCATCCACCATCGTCCACACGGGTTGGAGAGATGAAGAAGACAACAGGATGAATGTAGCTGGGCCGTCTTCAATGCCCTTTCGATACAGCTCCTTCAAGGAATGTCCTTTCTGAAGGAGCTATTGCTACATCTGGGACACCAACGACAATGAAGAAGAAGGAGAAGAGGAAAAAGATTTATTTCTCTCTTGGAGGCCTTGCCAGCTCGTCTACTCACTTTGACAACCTTGAGTTGTTGAATGAATCTCATATCCAGGCACTTCTCCCTCCTATGCCTTTGGCAGTAGCCATGGCAACCCCATGAGACATAGGAGAGCGCTTACAAAATTACAATGACAATGTCATGTATGGATATGATAATGAATACAATGGGCTTGACTATTATCACAGTGCTTTTGCACTAGGGGGAGTTTCTGACAAAGAGTTTGCCCAACACCACTGAATGATTGACAGTGATTGCACCAATCATCTTTCTCCTTTTAAAGATGACTTTGCACATCTAGTATCTCAAACCCGTTATGCCATTGTTGCTAACGGACACAAGGTTCCTATGTATGGTCCGGGTAAGATCATTATTCAGCCAAAAGATAACTGAGCAGATCCTATTGTTCTCTCAGAAGTATGGTATGTGCCGCATGCAGGACACAGACTTTTGTCTGTTCCTACACTTACTAGCCAAGGCTATACTGTATATATTGGCAAGATTGTAGCTAGCTAACAGATACTATCATACATATCCACAATGTGCAAACCAACCATACAAGTTCTTGGGAGTAATTGTATAGAGTGCATCGAGCAGTGTGATGTAGATCTTCTGTTCCATCAACTGTGTCATCACCAGTTGTGCATACTCTCCATTACGACAGAGGTGGTATTTCATAGCAGAGAATGCAAGTTTGATTGGATTTAGGTCGGGTGAATATGGCAGCAAAACTCACATTGCATCCCCCTACATGGGCTCAAGTAATGAGTACATCAAAAAATCAAATGAATTGGACAGATACCTTGATTCAATAAGCGCTTGAATATTGGGGTGCTTGTGGATTCTGCAGTTGTCCATCACAATGATCAAATTGGGGGTGGGAAAAGGTTCCATGTTATCGAGAAGTCACCTGATAAATTCCATGAAGCTGTCCATGCAGAATGAGCCTTCCACCACATTGCAGTGTAGGATACCCTGTTGCAGGGAGAGTGCGGGAAGAACTGAATAGCTTTACTACAGTCAGCACAATAAATAAAAAAGAGGACAATTTACTTACCATCAACCACATACAAAAAATGCTTTGCGCTGTGCCTTGATTCTGCTGATCGACCAGGCATGGCCACAATACGTCATTTGGCAATCAATGGAGCTCTCGTCAATGAAGACAAGTTGCTTTGCTGTATATGCTCCTATGCAAGTGAGATATTCAAGACACTTTTGTGCTGAGCACTCTACTGTGACATGTATGATCTAAGAAGATGTAAGTATCACCACGAGGACCAGTGGTATAGTCTAAAAGCCTCAGCTCACCTTTTTCATAGTGAAACCATATCTGCAGAGCATTCTCCACACAGTTGCGTGTGAGACCTGAGTACCACAGGATGCTTGTAGCATCTCTTGAAGCTTGTCTAAGTAAAGATTGGGGGTTTTCTGCATGGTATCCAGAAGAAACTGTGATAATAGGTGTGTTAGTTTTTGAGACATACAGATACATAGAAATGATACATGCCTCAACGTCAACATCACTAAGGTGCCTCCTTCTGACTTTCTCCTTCTTGGCAACATCCCCTCCTGGGTTGGGGATGGTTCCGTATTGATGAAAATGAGTGAGAATCTGCTGAACAGAGCAAGTGGAAAGGTTTAGACAGATTCCTATTTGTTCATGATCAAGAAATTTTGCAAGCCTCACAATGGCCCACTGAATCTCAGGGGTGGTTTGCTGACCTTGTGGCATGGCTATGACACTAGTTTAACCACTGGATCATGGCACACAGAGAGAAACTTACCACAGCACCAAATCCTGAAATCTCATATCTGAAATATAAAAACCTTGGATTTTCGACTTTGCTCAGGCTGGAACGAGTTGTCCTGGACCATCTGAGTCGATTAGTGTTGTTGCCATTGAATTCTGAGTGGGTGTTGAGAAGATATGAGCGACCAAAGTGGGAGTGTGTTTTTGGACATAAATTTCCCATGGCAACAACTTGCCTGAAATAGACAGTAATATAAAGTAGGTATTTTGGATACAGTATATCAGTACTTGGTATAGCTCCCTTTTGCCTTAAGCACTGCCTGAACTCTCCTAGGCATGCTTTCAATCAGCTTCTGACACTTCTCAACTGCTATCTTCTCCCAATCCACCTGAACTCTTTTCCACAACTTATGAATTCCATTAGGGGGGTGTTCATGCTCTGCAAGCCTCCTTTTGAGATAACCCCAGAGATGTTCAATGGGATTTAAGTCAGAGACTGTGCAGGCCACACCATAGTCTTAAAATCCTGCTCCTCTAGCCACTCCTTCACTTTCCTACAGGTGTGCTTGGAGTCATTGTGTTGCTGAAAGATGATGTCAGAAGGATTAAGACCATAATGCTGCAGGGTATTCAGCAGGTCATCCTTCAAAATCTGAAGGTACAGGTCCCCATCCATCCTACCATCAATCCTGGCAGCATAGCCAACTCCCTGCCAAGTCATACACCCTCAAATCATCACAGAACCTGAGCATTAGTCAGGAATGTCTCAGCATTTCTCAGCATCCTTAATTATTGGTAATGGAAGTCTTGACATTTATCAGCTTTCTTTCAGCATTTGTCAGCACCTAGCATAGCCTCCTTTAAATTAAAGGCAGCACAACCTTATGTAGAATACTATAAAAGGAGTGCAATTCAGCCCCCAACAGGGAAGCTCTCAGTTAAAAAGAGAACTCCCAGAGAATGAAACAACCCTAGAACCAAGGTTCCTCAGGTTGCACTAGGGACTTAGACAAAGAGAGAAGAAAGGAAGGCTTGTCAGGCCTAAAGAGTCCTTCAGATGTGTTCTGGGGGAAACACCAAGAGAACTAGACTGGAGTTCTCTGGTGGTGGAATTGAGCCTTAAGTAATATTTAAGTGTATGTACATGTTTGGGTTGTATCTAACAATCCGGATACAAAAGGAGAAATGGGCATAGGACACAGAGATGGAACATCTTTGTGAAACATGTATCAAGAGCCTGGCACAGTCAAGGAATGGAAACAAAGCTGAAACATGAGTGAAACGCATGTGTGAAGGAATGGAAGAGAAGTGTAATCAAATGCTTCTGTGAAGTTGTGAAACATAAGGTGAAACAGAAATGAAGGAAGACCTGTGACAGCAGGAACAGGTGATGCTGTGAAGTGAGACAAGCTGCACAGGTAAAGGATAAGACAAGATAAGATGAAAAGATAAGATCATAGGAAAAGAAACAATTAAGTCCGAAAGCATAGGGGCTTGGATTATACCATTCGTTACAGAGAAGTTCTCTCAGAAGTACTTCCCTCTACAAGAGGTCCAGAGTGGCTGTGTAGAGTTATTGTCATGCTACAAATAGAGCTACTTACACCTGTAGTTATAAGTATACCAAGTTTCTTGCAAACTGCATTGATTAGAACACCCTTGAGAGAAAACCCTAGAGTGGGTAACTAAAGGGAATAGATCCCCAATTAGCAGGTGACCTATACAGTGTAGGAGTTACAAATGTGCCAGTTAGCTTACATAAGCATGGTCTACTTTCTGTGTGTCTTAGTTAGTTACACCTCAGCTAGTTTTCCAACCACTGAGGTGAGTATCCTTAATAATTACAGAGCTACCTATTGTAGTACTGACTACTTACAATACTTACATATTCAATAGATTATAAGCCCTCACCCTCAGTGAGGCCATTGGGAACTAGACTCATCATACACAGGAATGCCTTAAGAAGTCTGACTTGAAGATGGCATGAGAATTCAAGTGTCAAGTCTCAATGGACATGATTGGTCAGACTACCTCGAGAAACTCCTCCATGCAGAGCAAGAAGCTTGATGCACTACACCGAAATCTGACTATGCTATGGTTTTAGCTATTATCAAAGCAGACCAACAGCCCAACAACACCTGCAAACAGCAATGCCTAATGTGCTGGAGATTGCAAGTAACCAAGCAACTCCAGGCACTCAGAGAGGCCAGCAAGGCATGCAACTCAGAAGTCCCTTGCACAGCCACTATGCAGCCTCACAAACCACAAACAGCACATTAACAGGATTGCTGATGCCATCACGACCCACAGTGAACACACTGAGCCAATAGCGCCAGTGAACAGTTCATGCAACCCACCAGACATGTCACCCAAAGATGGAGCTAGGCACCAAGCTAGGGAAGGAGTTGATGAGGTCAGGACAGACACAGGTGGAGACAATGAAGTCAACCACATGCAGACAGCACTGGTGGATATCAACAATCTGATGCAGCTCACCACAGGCAACACCACACACAAATGACAGCCACATGCAACAGCATGCACATGCAGCCCCACGATGTGATGTAAATGTGTGTGCGAGAGACGGTGTGTGAGCTCAGTGGTGGAGTGTGCACAAGAGCGCTAGCCCTAAGAAGATTAGCAAGACAATGGGGTGAATGGGCAAAAGGGGTAAAACACCACACAGGAGAGTTGATGAAGAGTAGCTGCAGCGAAAGGACCGGGGATAGACACCATGGCCAAAATGACTGATGGCATAAGCCTCGCAACCCTGTTAAACCACCTCCATCACCACTCAAGTCAAACACCACACTGCCAGCACAAGTGGGTGATGACATCAACAAATGTCAAGCACATACCAAGCGTGTCAACAAATCAGACAGTCAGGTAGGGACTACCACCACAACACTGATCACACCACATCCACCCCAGAGCACACCACTCAAGGGGGAGTGCATAGGCCAGATGAGCAGTGGCAGCACTGGGCTGACCATGTGCAAGACGGACCAGCCAACAAAGACTAGCATGAGCACACAAAGCATGTCATGCATCCACCCAGACAGAGATGCTGAGTCAACGAACACCAGCACAGGCACACAAAGTGCATTGCACGACCACTTGAATAGAGATGTCATCACCATGAACACACCCAGACCATCAGAAGACACTGGGGATGCGATGGGCAACAACAAGTGTCGTCCAGACACACCCATAGGGCCACCTGACCAGCCAGTGGGCACGAGAGGTCGAGGAGGCAAGGTCAAGGTCGAGACAGGGGTGTTGGGGATGTTGAGAAGTGCTGAGGAGGGTGTGGGCAGTGATGACCATGGCAAATGTCAAGCTGGGATGGCCGATGAACTGCCCAGCAGGTCGCAAGTCAAACCATGAGACTGCACACATGTCCAGGTTAAGCCTGGGGGCTAGACCCAAGTCAAACCAATTGGGAGTGTCACACATTGAAGTGCAGACACAGTGGATGACAGGGAGGCTGCAGAGGAAGTGCGACAGGTCAAGGGCCCAGGAGAGAGTGCGACAACACGTCAAGAGACGTCAATTGTGGGGGAGAGAGGATGTGCCACCATGCATGTATGATCAATGACAGCTGACAAAGAAAACAATCAGCGCACTGAAATGGGAGTTGACAATGTACCAGAGACATCACCAGAGCCTCCATCGCACCCTCCAGCCCATTCACACCATCCATGCAACAGAATGGACCCCCAAGCATCAAGCTCAGGAGGGAGAGGAAAAGGTTAGTGAGCTTCAACAACGAACATACCACAGCCAAAATGAATGCATCAGGAGCATCAGGAGGTGACAACAACCCTAGGAATCGATCTAAGGGAGTACAGAATGTGTCAGAACATGAGCATGAATGCTTGAAGCAAAGAATGTGAATGGACTCACCAAGAACAGCTCAAAATGAGCTAGGTGACCCAGGAGACAAAGCGGACATGTCAGAAGCATCAGTTGGCCATGAGAACCCTAGGAAGTGGCCGAAGAACCTAGTGGATATGGGTAGGGGTCTATCCTTCTGATACCCCAGCCCATACCCATACCCCTGGTGTGGGTATGGGTTGGGATATATACCCATGATCCCATGGGTATATACCCCAGGTGGGTATATCCTGGGGTATGTCATTCACAAATGAGTTCAAGATGGCTATGGTTTTGTTGGAGAAACCTGGGGTAGATCATTCACAAATGAGTTTAAGATAGCCATGGCCTTGTTTGAGATACCCACTAAGTGGCTCCAAGTCTCTGACTTATGTGATATATTGCCATACAACCTAACATAATAACACCAAGCAGTGCATTACAAACTTTAAAAATTCCAGACATAAGAATGGTGTTGAAGACGAGATAGTAACCTTGAATGTCTGTCAGCCATGCGACCCCAAACCTCCTCCACTACAACAAAATGAGTCAAGAAGTTAACAGACAAATCTAGAACTGCCCTTGAGGATAAAGTAGTAACCATCTCATCAAAGAAGCACACAGGTGATAATCACATTCACATGAAGTGGCCCATTAACACCACCCACAAACACTGTCATGTTGAGATTAATGACACAGAGGATGACCTGGACAACTGCGATGACCCCAACACTGTCAGCAATGATGACGACAAGCAAACCACGACTTCTGCAGTCACTGCAAAGACCAAGCTAACAGAGGAATTAAGCCCCAAGGAAGATCTCATGAAGATGATGAAAGAATGGAACTCACCAGTATATGCTTTCTTCCAACCTATCTCCCCACCATCAAAAAGGTTGGCCAGCAGTACCACATGTTTTCAAGTGCTGTGTGAGGGGTGTAAGGTTACAATGCGAAGATACCTTGACACAGCTGATGCCTGCTTGACCGGAAACATGCGAAAGCATGCAAAGAAGTGCTGGGGGGATGGAACCTTGAAGGCAGCAGATGTCGTGAAGAGCGCCACTGAAGTGTGTGAAAAAATTGTCAGTAGCATCCTACACACTGGGTCAATTACACAGGCCTTCAAATGGAAGGGTCAGGGGATTGGTTAGGCAGCACACATGCACCAAGACAAAGTGAGTGTTTGCTATAGTCGTACTTTCCAGCTTGTAACATCATTTGCAGGTTAGAGATAGTAAAATGGGTGGCTGAGAGCCTGCAGCCATTCACAATCATCCAGGACTGTGGCTTTCAGTCCTTAATGAAGACAGAACGACCAGAATACTACCTACCTTCTGTTTTGACTGTCTTGCATGACATTCGGCCTATGTTTGCAAAGACCCAAGTGTGCGTGGCTAAAATGTTAAAGGTATTGTCAGCAAGCATCTTGGGTTACCATATGCTCAGCATACTTACCAGGAGTATAATGGCAAATTGAATTTCATGACCAATGGATGGACAGCACCAAACCATTGTGCACTCATTGCTTTTTTGGTCCATCTGCACCACAAGGGTGTGCCGTTGAGTTTTCTGTTAGACATTGTCGAGATTGCCAAGGTAACTGGCACCTACCTTAATGCATGATTGAGATTAATTGACTTGATTCGAGTCTCACACTGGCAAGGAGCTTGCAATGGTGTTTCAACAGATTCTAAAGGAGTTTATGATTGACAATAAGGTTAGCCTGTGATGAGAGGTTATGAATGAGTTTACTGACCTTGGTATAGATATTGAGTGTCACCTGCGACAACGTATCCAACAATACGGTCATGGTTGAGAAGTTGGATGATATGCTGAACTTTGGTGGAGTGTCTGCACACACACAATGTTTCTTGCACACTACCAACCTTGTGGTGAAGGCACTGATCAGGGAGTTTGATGTGAAATCCACAAAACAGGGTGGAGAAGGAGAGGTGGTGGCCAACAAAGACTTGGGCATCAACAAGGTAAGATTGGCATGGGAACTCCATGAGCTGAGCAAAGAGATTGAATATGAAGATGTGGCAACCATCTTGGAGCAGGACTGGACTCATGAGGAGGAGAATGATGATACTGATGGGCTTGTTGATAGAACTGAGCTGTTGAGCAAGATACAATGCCAGGAATTGCTGAAAATTAGTAGGCCAATCAAGTTAGCACTCGTGAAGGTAGGAAATCATTTGCGCACCTTATCTAGCACTGAATTTTGGCACACTGGTAGATCCAAAAACTCACATTCAAACTGATACATTCCACCACCAAGTTGTTGCCAGCATGGCAGAAAACCCTTTGAGAGATGAAGCTCAAAGTCACAAACATGCTGCATGATGTGTCAACTCAGTGGAATTCCACGTTTGATATGTTGGAGTATGTGTTGAACCATTGTGAAGCAGTCAATGTACTGAAGGTAAGTGCCTGTTACCCACATGTTTGTAGCTGTGTGGTAAACAACACACAGATCCTCAAGGACGCCACACTGTACTTTTCACACTCCATGCCAAACCTTGCCACCGTGATTCCCACCATGGATCTCATGGATGAGAAGCTCACAACCTACTCACTCAACAACCGCCAGTACAGCCCCACAATTCATGCCACCATTGGTCTTGCAAAGCAAATGCTAAACTGATACTATCAACTTGCAGACAGCTCTGACACATACAGGATCACCATGGGTCAGTCTGGTTTCACACAAGTAACTGTACTCACACAAGGCTTTTAGTTTTACATCCACGACACAAATTAGCCTATTTCAAGAATGCTAACTGGAAAGAGAGCTGAATCAACACTGGAGAGGCTGGTCAGCAAAGAGTTTGAGTTCTCATATATTACAGAGGTGGCCAATGACTGCCACGACGATGGCTTGGCTAGGAGTGTGTCCCCACCCAAGCCCCTGAAGGTGTGTAACTGACTAGTTATGGTGCTATGTATGTGTGCTAACTAATAGAGCTTTTATCTGCAGGATAATATCTTCAACACTATGGTCACCCTGGCCCCACCCAAATCCTCCGACCTAGGTAGCGAGCTCGAGCACTATCTCTGCACCAATGTGGAGCACGTTACTAACCCTGTTGCATGGTGGTATGAGCGGCGTGCTGTCTACCTGAGCTTGTCACATATGGCATTGGACTACCTGACTATTTTGGGTGAGTGCACTATGCTATCCCGATGATGCTACCAGTTCACTGATCAATATCTTAGCTACGTCAATTAATGTGGAATGCCTTTTCAGTCATGGTCGCCTCATCATCACACATACATGTTCTCGTCTCTCCGCTCAGACAACTCTTCTTTGCTTGGAGGCTTGGAGCCTCCTCGGGCTTGTCAAGGCAGAAGATGGATTAGTGGTTGCTGCTCTTGGGAATGTTGAGGGTGATAAGGAAGCCTTGGAGAATGGTTGGGATAGCATCATATTCGAGTAATGATTATAAGTTTCATAGCACTATATACAAGATGAAGCAACTCTAAAGCGAAGCTTAGGTTGCCAACAAGAGACTTGGACTCAAGAGCGTAGAAAAGGCTTGTCAGGTCAAAGAGAGTCCTTCTTATAGTACTTCAGAGGAAAGCACCAAGAGAACTAGACTAGCGTTCTCTGGTGGTGGCATCGAGCCTTAAGTACCTACTGGAGGTATGTACATGTTTGGAGCGTATCTAACGATCCGGTAGTAAATGGAGAAGTGGGCATAGGGTAGAAGCGGAAATGAAAGACATAAGGCCAACACACGGTGTGGCAGAATGGAAGAGAAGCATAAAGTGAGGGAAACATGTGTTTCAAAGAATGGAAGAGAAGTGTGATTGAACGCTTCTGTGAAAAGGTGAAACGAAGAAGAGTGATAATGAAGAAGACAAGAAGTCTCGTGCGTGAATTGGAGAGAAGGATGAGTAATAGCACGAGAAAAGGGTAAAGGGTGAGAAATGTCTGTGGGTTACGCAGAAAACGATAAGTCCACAAACATAGGGGTAAAGATAGGGGTTTGAGAATATACCGATCGTAACACAAGATACCCGTGCATATGACCTGTCGTGGGTTGTACCCCAGGTCCACTTTTCATAACCCATAGCAAATAGCAGATACCCATACCCACAAGTGGGGCATGGGTATCTCCCGGGTATGGGTACAGGTATGCCCAGTGGTACCCCAGGGTATACCCATGCATTTTCCTACCAGAGATGCAGGAGGAGGCGACCCTGAGCCACAATATGTGAAGACAGTGACACCAGAGTTGATTGAGGACCACCATGCGCATTCAGAGCCAGCAACACCACAATGTGACTTGCCACTTAGCATATATGGACACCACGTGAGTGTAGCACTTTCGGGATGCATCAACACCCACCTACACATTCATCTTGGACTCAATACCATTCATTTGAATGGAACATTCATATAGGTATTTCATTCTTTTGACTACCTTCTTTTTCATTTCACTACAGTAGACACCCTTCCAACTGAGGGGGAGTATACAGTTGTGGGCAAGCAAACATGACAATTTTGCTGGAGCACCAGGGAATTTTTTTTGAAACAAACTAACTGCAGATTTAGACTCAGAGTGTCGAAAAACATCAAAAACCACACTTCCACCATTTTTCCCATGTGTTTTTGGAGGTGGCCAAATTTTGGGCCAATTTCATCATTACAATTGTACCTTGTGTACAACAGCATTGTCTGAGCTATGCATCTGTAAGAATAGACATCATTGCAGTCTGTGAAACCTGTCAGTGTTGCTTCTGCTTCTTCACAGCCCACTCTGCAGCCTTTCCTGTGAGCCCAAGCCTGTAAGCACTCATGAATTGCCATGAGTGATTAATGAAACATCAGATTACTTCAGTTGGACATGTGTTGAGGATTTCTTGTGTGCTCTGTTTTGCCTCATCAAAACTTTTCTTTGGAACTTCACAATACCAGTATTTGCACCAATCCCAGTACAGAAGTATATCAGTTATTCTGCTTGGACAAAGAAAATAAATGCACACCATTTCGATTGGGTTCAGCTCACAGTGAAACTTTGGAAGGAAGATGCACTCATGGGCAGCATCCCGAATGAGCTTCTCAAGCATAGATGGCTGCTTTGCAAAGTCATCTTGCTTGCTTAGCAGATGAGCCATGCAACAATTTTGACTCTCCCATGAACATACAGGACTGCATTTTGCTCACAATCCACTGACATCAAATTCATGTTCCTCAAGTACTTGCTGAAGACCTTTTGGTGTGCCACTGTCAAGCATCATCTTCTGTATTTTCCCATGCTGCTCAATACTTGGATTGGACTCAGGAATGACAGTGTCTTGTTGCTTGTGCTGCTTCCCCCCATTCGACTTGTTCATTTCAAATGCTTTCAATGTATCAGGAGGCAAGGAAGCATGAGCAGATGATTGATCAAAAATAAACAGTGAAATGCAGTTGGGGTGTTCAGCTTTATATATCTGTATTGCACCTTTGACCTGCTTGAGTAACTGCTCCATGTCCCACCATGAATCACCATTAGCACCAGAATAAATAACTTCTTGAGGTTCTTCAATCTCGCCATCCTGATTCCAGTGCACAAGTTGTCCATCTTCAGAATTGATAAACTCAGAGACATGAATAATATGCCCTCATCCTTTCTTTTGCAGCAACTGTTGTCCTGGCAATAGGCTAAGGGGGTTACATTTGTGAGATGTGAGCCTCCAATACATGCAATACAGTTGCAAGAATACTCACTATGCATGTGTCTGGAAGTTATTCACATGGAAGCAACATTCTGACAAAATACCACTGACTCCAGACAGGACTCTGATCCTCCGGAGTTACCTTGTAGATTTCCTACTCACTCTTGAGTTGTGGACATCAACTCCAGACACTCCTTCTTTCTTTACAGTACAACATTGCCGCTTGGTAATGTCCTTTACACATTTGTTATTATACTTTGTGTTGACCCTTCATCTGACACTTATTGAGGTACAAACTGTGCCTCTACCCATACTATTTAAATCCTTCCTTTATCTACAAGCACCTCAGTTGTTTCCGCCCGTCTAGGCAGCAGCTGAGGTTAGTTTCCCTTACTTAATATTGATCATTGTACTGATTACCGTAGCTCCAGTCAACTCTGGTTGTATAGGCAAATACAGTTGTTTCCACCCATCTAGGCAGCAGCTGAGCTCTGGTCAACTCCAGTTGTACAGCTCCACTCCTCCCCACCTCAAACCTTCATTTCTGTCACATTTATCGTGAAAGTTGGCAATTATTCTCTTTTCGCCATCCTGCAACAGTAGCTCGATACATTACAGCTTGGGTCCTTCAAAATGGACCATGCAGGACTCATATACAGCCATTGCAGGTAAGAAAACCTCTTGATGATATTTCTTGATGTCATCTCATTCATGTCCATCCATATAAACTCCTTTTGGCAGACACATTTGTTGCCATCCAAGCTTCAGTAACCAGCATCATGCTATGCATTCACAGAGTCCCTTCGGAAGGTCAATATCAAGCAAGAAGAGAATCATGTTATTAAGCACATGGCAGAATTCTTTGGGAGTCACTTGACCAATGGCTTGGAATGTAAGCCACTCATGAGCAGCCAGCTGAAGTCTCTCATCCTTGAGCAGGCTGAGGGCATTGGCATGGCCTCCACATTTTTCAATGTGGAGCTGTTTGAAGACTTGGTAATGATGTGCAAGAGTTCAGATCTTCCATGCAAAGTGTACAGTAAGCCCTGCCTGACCTTCATGCCATTGTCAAGCAATCTCCAAGCTTGCTTCAATACGGCCAAGTCCCTTTAGTCGAAGTGTTGCAAAATTTTGAATCAGGAGTAATTGATTGACTTGAGACAATGGTAGTGTTTTTGATCCCTTTGTGAGGTCCTCCTTTAACTGCTCATGGAGTTCATCCCAGCGGCTCACTTCAACTCCATCCCATTCGCACTCTTCAAGCTCTTCCTCACACTCTTCCTCAGCTGCGTGTACATGACCCACTGTGGCTGTGGCTCTGATGTTATCCAGGTTATTCCAATTGTGATGCAGGCCACTGATATTTTCAGACTCTAACCGCACAGTCTGTACCCCATCCACATCTTCATCTGACTTGGATGGCAGCCTGTGGGTCCCTGAGCCACCAGATAAATCAGCAGCATTATATGAAGTTGGTTCAAGCATGTCTGGGATTGAGTCTGTGCTGGCAACTGGTCCAGGGCTGTGCATGATCTCAGAGTTGGGTGGAGATTGGGGGGGTGCACTGGTTGGGGTGTGCGTGTAAACCTGAGTGTGGTAAGTTTCATTTGATTTTGCAGGAGTGTCTTGTGATGCATTGTGTTCATGCAGATTTGCTTCCAACATCCAGGCCCTTTGTGTACACTTTTGGTCTCTCCTTTTGATGTGCTGCTTCCTTCATCTGTTTCAGAGGCAACCAAGTTTCATCAGATGGATTGTCCCCCAAGTGAATGGCAAGGTCAATGAGACAGGTGCATGCATGGATTGCAGCAGCATGGTCTGAATCTGAAACAAACAGTAAGTCACTGCTGTCTTCCGAGTCTGTGCCTGACTCTGCTAATTCTTTGACATTTGTGCTCAGCAATGAATTTGATGCTGTCAAACACAGTCATGAGTTCCCATTCATCATCAGAGCTCACAACATCTGGAGAACACTTGGAACTCATGCATGGTTCTCTTCTGGGATTCAAGTATGGAGGAGCTGTGCGGTGTGGCTCTCTTCAGTCCCGAGTGGTTTTGGTCCTGATTCTGCAGGCCAACTGTATTCCGTGCAACTGGTTGTTTTCTTGGGCATCTGGATGGCATATGCCATTGTGCCATGCTTGACAAGAGCTGTCAATTCTGCATATTTCGGGATTTTTTGTGGTTTTCTTTGGGGGTGGCCAAATTTTGGGGGGTCCATGCCCCAATATTGACATTTATAAATTTCTGCTCATGTGGATCATTGCATTAGGTGTCTGACATATCATACATGTGTGTTTTAGCTTGTCTAACTAATGTTGTGATGTGCAATAATTCAAGGACCAAAGTTGTCATGTTTGCTTGTCTGCAACTATAGGAGTTACAAACGTGCGAGTTAGCTTACATAAGCATGGTCTACTTTCTGTGCGTCTTAGTTAGTTACACCTCAGCTGGTTTTCCAACCACTGAGGTGAGTATCCTTATTACAGGGCTACCTATTGTAGTACTGACTACTTACAGTACTTATAGTGGCTCAAAAAAGTGTCCCAATGTTTGCATGTTTTCCACTAAAGTCGATATTCCCCAACACCTCCTAATCCAGGCCCTAACATATGAGTATATCAAATAATGTACCTACTCTTGGCGTGTTATGGATGCAAAGGTCAAGAGATTTGGATAAGACCTGATGGAATGGCAGTCATTTCAAAATGACATGTCATTGGGACACTCATTTGACCCTACATTTGAGAATCATTATATCATATGTAACATAGGCATTTGACAGCTATTGATGGTTGCTATGTTACAAAGCTGTGTAATTATGTAAATGTCATAATTCCAAACAATATAAATACCATGTGTCCCACTTCAATTGACCTCACCACACCATGAAGTCCATTCCTACCCCTATTAGAGCCAACATCCTTGTTTTCTCTGAATCTGGTTTCTCTACTGGATGGATTGCATCCAAGACTGGTCTAGGGAAGTCCATGGTGGCCAGAGTCATCAAGAAGATCCTTCCAGAAAAGGAGGATGTCAAGTTAGGATGTCCTTCCAAGCTTTTTTCTCTCAACAAGAAAAGAATTGTCTCTAGTATTACCACTGGAAAGGCTGACAATGCTGTCCAAGCCACCCATCTCATCAACCCTGCCTCTTCCTCTCCTATCTCTGCCCAAACTATTTGCAATGTTCTCAAGGCTGCATCTTTAAAGGCTGTGGTCAAGAAAAGCATGCTTTTTGTCTATCAAGCATATAAAGAGAAGGCTGGACTTTGCTCTCCAGTACAAGAACTGGACTGTGGAGGACTGGACCAGAGTCATTTGGTTAGATGAGACAAAAATCAACAGGATTGGGTCAGATGGAAGGATGTATGTGTGGAAAAAGAGGGATGAGCCTTTATAGAACAAGAAGATCCAGAGAAGAGTGAAGTTTGGAGGAGGTTCCTTGATGGTTTGGAAATGCATGGGCTGGTATGGAGTTGGGATACCTGCAGAGGTGGTGGGGAGGATGGATGCTGAGCAGTATGTGTCCATTCTAGAGGACAATCTGCTTTCCAGCATGGAGAATTCTAGGATTCCTGAGGAGAGCATTATCTTTCAACAGGATAATGACCCTAAAAACTACTCCAAAAGGGCTCAAAACTGGTTCAGATCTCAAGTGGACTGCCCTAGACCAGTCTTGGATGCAATGTATCAAGCAGAGAATAAAGATTCAGAGAAAATAAAGATGTTGGCTCTAATAGGGGTAGGAATGGACTTCATGGTGTGGTGAGGTCAATTGAAGTGGGACACATGGTATTTATATTGCTTGGAATTATGTCATTTACATAATTACACAGATTTGTAACATAGCAACCATCAATAGCTGTCAAATGCCTATGTTATATATGATATAATGATTCTCAAATGTAGGGTCAAATAAGTGTCCCAATGACGTGTCATTGTAAAATGACTGCCATTCCATCAGGTTTTATCCAAGTCTCTTGACCTTTGCATCCATAGCAAGCCAATGGTAGATACTTCATTTGATATACTCATATGTTAGGGCCCGGATTAGGAGGTGTTGGGGAATATCGACTTTAGTGGAAAACATGCAAACATTGGGACACCTTTTTGAGCCACTGTAGCTGTCTTGTATATTGATGTGCCCATGTGGAATAGACTGATCAAGCAGGCTAATGTTTTAAATTATGTATGTACTCTTCAATCCACTCTTCTCGGGTCTCGAATTGTCCTATGATTGGGACATCAGAGCTGTAATTTCCAGCCCTGTTGTGAGTTATTGCAGATATCCATGCTGTCAGCCTATGTCCCTTACAGCATCATGTTTCTTTCTAGTCAACAATATTTTGATTTGAATTATGTACTCCTACTCAAGTATATATGATCTAATCCCACTCATGGCCACTCGCTTTGTTGTTTGCAGGGTCAGAGGGGGCTGGGGTTGAATTTGTGGCATGCTGAGTCTGAAATCGGCTGTCCTTACCTATACACCCAAATTACTGTAGAGTTTCAGAAAACTGATGATTGATGGAAAATGTGAGAGTCACTTATGTCGGAAATCTTACAAGCAGTGTGGTGGCTGTGCACACCAGAGTGGATGGGCCCATGATTCACATGTGTCATGTGACTTTGGATTCCCCTCCTTTCTCTTTCGGACAGCAACCCATCCTCGTGCGGTTTCAGGATGGAGCATTGAGTTCTGCCACATGCTCTCGCATGCACTTGTCTGGCCTTGAAACAAAAATGAAACAGAATCAAATCATGCACTGACATGCAACACAACATGGGATAAAGTGCAATGAGATGTGGGATGAAGAAACAGGCATCAATGAAGTGCAGAAGATGGCCTTCAGCTGCTATGTACTAGCAAAGCAGGCAACTTGGAAGTGAGTCATGATGGATGGCGATAGATGGATACTATGTGAGTTGGTGTGAGTATGCTACAGAATGGGCGGTCAGATTAGTGGCCCCTGAAGGAACGCGGGCTTTAGAGGAGTGTTAAAGCTGTACACAGGTGTTTGGGGGGGGGAGTGGGATTATCTAGAATACAATACAGAGACTGTCAGTGCAGATGACGTTCATAGGAACAATGGGCAAAATCTCGAGTTCAATGGCAACACCTTGGCAAATGGGGCTGGCAAACTGGAATCTGGTGTATGGGCACATTGTGGCATGTGTTTGGATGGCAGGATGATGGGTACTAGTGATTGCAATTGATACGATTAGTGGCAGGGAGCCTGGGTGGATGCATGAATGAGGCTCGAATGGGCTACTGTGATGTGGTGGTTGTGGTTGTGGACACTCTGACAGAGGCCACTGGTGTGTTTGCATTTGACCCTCTGTTGAGCCATTGACAACCTCGAGGTGGTCGTGTCTCTTGCTTGCCTCACTCCTGGCATGCAGTGTTGATTGTGTGGAGAAGTGAAGTATGCCCCCACTTGGCTGACAGATAGGCTGAGAGGAAGCTCGCCTTGTCAGAATGGTAATTGTGGGCCAGCACACAATGAGAAGTTGTCAGCAAAAAAGCATGTCATGATGAGGATGACAGGGTGAATGGAAATGGCAAGAAGACTCACATGTTGATGAACTCAAGTGCGATGACTGACTGCTTGAAGTGCTTGTTCGTGAAGATGCAATTCCCCCCCTGAAACCACTCAGGCAGCCAGTCCCTGACAGGGGTATGGAGGCCAAGGGCAGGGTCCCCAGTTGTCCAATGCTTGACAATGTCTCACCATGACTCCTTCTGGGGTCGCCTCGTACCATCAGGACTAATGACAGGGATGTCTGGGATGACAAGTCCAGCCTGTGTAATCACTGTGACTGCTGAGCAACGGACACCAGAATGTTGGTGTGTGTGACAATGCACAGATGCGCAGGTGTGAGATGACACTCAGTGGCAAGGAATTGGTGGCAGTGGACTTGGGAGCCCAAGGAACATTGCAAGGTGGTATCTTCATTGTCAGTGGGTTTGAGTTTGAGGGAGGTTGAGTGGCTGCCACATCACAGTGATGACCCACCAACAATGCCATGTAACTGGCATTGATGACAATGGAGCTGAGCTCATGGACAGCCCTGGTCAGCATGCCCATCTTGGCTCTCAGTCCCTGAACATTGGTTGTGACAGATGTGTGGATCGAGCACAGCTCCTCAGCTGAGACCAACTGAACAAGCGCAGCCTCTCCCATTAAAGAATTGTTGGCATCACACGGCATTGGTCCCAATGCATCACTGTAATCAGTCTTGTAGGTGTGTAACTCATCAAGAAGATACCCAATGAGGGTGTTGTGCTGGAATGACAAAAAAGGTCCCAGTATGAGCCTGGCAACCAATTGGAAGCACAGGACCTACATATTCCTGTTCAGCCCAGCCACCCCACCAACATACTTTTGTCAAGGGCCAATGCTGACCCATGCTGTGAGTAATGTTCGGGGGTGGCACAATGGGTGTTTTTGGCTGGAGTACTGTGGAATGGCCAGCAAGTGTGGATAGCCCAGCTGTCAGTGCTGCTGTACTACATCAGCAAATTCACAATGAGCTGCACAGCTAGGTCCCCCCCTATGCAGCCCCTACAGGCTCATACAGGGCTCCATAGGAAGGGACCTAGCTGTGTAGCTCATTGTGAATTTGCTGATGTATCCTTGTGCTTCACTGATGAAATAATGTTAGCATATGCAAAGGGAATGTAAATTGCAAACAGAAATCCAGAATGAGAAAGAAAGTATACACAACCATGTTTGACAAAGTGGGAAGCCACAACTAAGAACTGCACTTCATTGTGCACAGGCCCCAAAAGGTTGCAACAAGATGTCCACAGGGCAGCAGTACTGCACAGACCAATGGGTCAAGACCATATGACCTGTATGGTATAGTGATCATCAGCAGTGTCGTGCACACATCAGTTATGTCCTGACCCAACCCGATAAGCTGTCTTGCACAAGGGCTACCAATGCCAAGGCTGGTACAGAACTGGCAAATGCAGGTGTGAGGTAGGAAGAGAGTAAAATAACTGTGAAAAAAGAAAGGGATAAAAAAGGAACTCAAGAGGTGATCAACTCACCCTCCTCCATCCACTGAATCAAACCCTGCATCATCCCATCTTGCTGTGCCATATTCTTTTGAAAATAAATCATCTCAGCCAGAACATTGCAATAACTGTGCTCAAGGCTGCTCATCTACTCATCTGACCTGCCCAGTTGTGCTCAGTGTGTGTCGTTCTGTGCCTGGAGCGATGTGAACTGCTGCTGTAATGCCGAGATTTTGTTCTGGAGACCAGTGGACATCATCTGGAGTGTGGCTGACTGAGTGTGAAGGAAAGCAGTCTAAAACTGGAGCACATTCAATTGGAATTGGAGAGCTGTCATCTGGTTCTGGAGGGCATTCATATGGAAAGCCAGGGTGGTTGTTTGAGCCTGGAGTGAGTCCACCTCACCAACAGCCACTGGACCTGGGGAGCCTGAAGAGATGAAGTGGAGAGAGGACATAGGGAAATTGTTTGCTAAAGGTTTACAAGTGGCAGGAACCTTGTGCTTTATATTTTCAAGGGTGTCGTGTCTATTGATGTCAAAATCGGGGTGGCAAAAAGTCCATGAGCATTCAAGTTCGCCAAACTGAGCATTGTTGGTGTTCTTGACCTAGGGATGACTGGGTTAGCTGGAGGATTGAGAGATCCAGGCTGTGGAGAAGCCCTGATGATGAATGAGTGTGAGAACCCCCTGAGGCAACCCCAAAAAAGGGTGCCAAGGATTGCAGAGAACATGTCAGGTGGTGCAAAAAAAGAAGCAGGTGCATGCTCAATCCTGCACCATTGGGCACATAATCATTATGGAAGGAAACAAGAAAAGAAAGAGGGATTTCCCGGGTGGGAAAAAAAAAATGCTGTTGAGCCCCCATGCGATGACCTGGCCAAAGGACTGATCCTTGAGGATCCTAGATGGAGGAAATGGGATGGGGAAGTGCATTGGACATAAGACATGTACTTGTAGAGTTTTTTGACAAAGTTGCAGGTGGCAGGCATGCTATCGTTGACATCCTTTGACACCTGTGGTGATGGAGCAGGCGGGGGAGGTTGTTTGCACTTCATCTGTCTCGACTCTGCGGGTTGCAGCCTGGGCTGGCTATTGGGATGGACATTCTGGGAGTGGTGGAGGGAGCCTGGCATGGGGGAGATCATCACATGAGTTGGAGGTGCAGTGCATGGCTGCAGGTCATGGTAGGGAGGACAATGGGGGCAGGAATGCATGGCAGAGACTGTATGGGGAGACATGGATGGAGGGTGAGTTGAGTGGGGGGAGGGTGTTGATGCTTGAGCAGGCAGCATTAATGGGGGGAAGATGGTCAAACATCACAGAGGGCATACATACCTTGGTGGCAGCACTTGAAGCTTCATCAGATCTGTGCCCACTTCACTAGTATTATGTTCAGGAGTAAGCCGCGACTGCTTCATCCTGCCTCCCGGTGTTTGACACATTGTCTCTGACTCTCCCCAGCACTGTGATGTACTGGTGCATAAACTCTATGGGAAGCAATCAAATACTCTATTGTAATACATGATGCCAACACTCACTGGCAAGCCAGTCAATGATTAACTGGTTGGACCCCACATCCTCATGCAAGGCATTCATGAATTTAAGAAGACATTCTGCAGCACCCCATATGCAACCTTGGGCATACAGGGATTTGCACTGATGCATCTGCTCCCATACATGGTTGATTCGAAAGAGACTATCAGCTTTGTGTTGAGTGTTGGCAAGTTGGATGCGGAGTTCTTGGTTGGTCTGTTCAATGTGTGTGATTCCGCCACCTAGTGGAAATGGGGGTTGGTGGAACATCAGTTTCAGTGGATATGGACACACTAAGGCTTTTGACGAGTGAGTGAAGGGAGTTGATGGTTTCATCGAAGTGATCCTTTTCCTGATGGGCTACATGTTGAGATTGGGCAAGCTTGTCACAGAGTTCTTGGACAATTTTTTTAGCCGCACAATTTTGCTATCTGGTAGACATGAATCAATGCAATATGTGTGTCATGGCAGCAGGTGACCTGAGCTCTCCCCTTGAGTGCATAGTGACTGGATGAGGTTATCCCTCTCCTGGTGGGTTTGTCAGGATTTGTTGCACAGCTTCTAGATGGTTTTCTTGGGATTCACAATTCTTTTGTCTGAGGGACATGTGTGTCAAAATCAGCTACTATGGTGCAGATGAACATACTTGGACTGTCATCAACTTTTTCAACCTGGGCATGTTGTGCAGCATGTGGAGGGTCTGCAACAGCAAATAGAACAGTCTGCAATTTCTGGTTGTGAGTAAGGCAGACAAATATACCCCATTAGTGTAGTGAGAGGCAAGGATGTCACAAAGTGACCAAAGGGTGATTCTCCTGTCTCCCGAAGTGATGAGATCTTAGTTAGATGACATGGTCATGGCTGAGATGTGATGACTGTACTTGATGACAGTTCCAATTTGCTCCTGGTTACTTGTGTCCCGAAATGACACAGAAGAACCATCAGAGGCTGATGAATGTTTCATTGCTTGCCAGGGTGATGCATGTGGGGTTGTTGCTGCTGTAGATTCACCATTGAGAGGACATGGTCCCAGTAGACACATCAATGCAGAGAATGTTGCCATCTTGTGATAGGGTGAAGAGTTGCTTGCTACCACTGGCCCAAGCAAGGAGTGGTTCAATCATGAGTTGACTGTGACTGGGAAGTCGATGAGGAGGCTGCTGCTCTGACTGTCACAGACCCAAACAGAGTCACCATCCTTCAGTGTGGCAGTGGCGATGAGGCATCTGACAACATTGCCCAACTGATGATCCACCTGACACTGCAATGTCATGGACTTCATCCATCCCCTCCAGTGGCATCTCCACCTCCATGCCATCCTTTATGCACCAACATTGGATGTTTCCTTGACCATCACTGCTCACGACATGCTTCTGCATCAGGACCACAACTAAAGATATACCCCCTACAATGCTGGAAAAGGAAGGCTCCTGTCACCAAGCACCTTTTTCCCTCCAGTTCAACACACACACACACACCACAGCAAGGCACACATCAAGCTTTGGACCCTCAGCTTTGCTAAGCACAATGGATACATCTGCAGTATCATCAAAGAAGTAATCCACGATTCTGGCCAGTAAGCTTCTGTTTCCCCTTTGGTGGCCCCCCCCACTTATGCACCTTGATCAGTGGGGCACCGCTCATACACGTCATGTTCCATGACCCTTATTGTTACAAACTTTGCAAGGAGACCTTCGTCACCACTGAGGGTCTCCACACCAGTGCCTTTGTTTACTGTGGCAAGAAGGTCACTCTCACTATTGGCAACGTCCTTCCTGTTAGCCAATGCTCTAAAGGAACCATGACATCTGCAATGAGGAGAGACTGCAAGTAGTGATTTAAAGTCCGGTCTGGTCCAGTTTTTTACCCCTAAAAAGCGCAACCGGACCAAGACTGGTCCTAACAATGTCCCTGGACCAGGCAACCAGCAACCAGACCGCTTAGCACTGGTCCAAAGCAGTCTGGTTGCCAGTTGCAACCAGTGGTAAGCAGTCTTTTGAAAGACCAGTCTGTGTGCTGTTGTTGTGTGAAACCAGTGCTTAGTGGTGGCGTGGGCGAATGTACTACACGCCCTCAGCTATCAATAGCATCTTGGATTGCGTAACTCGGCTCATGTGATGCCAAGATATCGCCATTTTCGGGTCACATGTCATTAACACATAGCTAGAGAATGTATTTACTTGTAATAGACCAGGAAAAAATTGTAAACATATGAGAAAATTAGGGAAAGTGGGGGGAAATGGTAGCAACCTGCCTATATAGTTTGCGAAGCAACTGGTTTTAGACTGGTTTTGCTGTTTTCTTGATTTTAAAAAGATTGGACTGGTTAGTAATTAAATCTGGCACAACCAGACTGATCTGGTCCGGGTGAAAGTGGTCCAGTTCGGTCCAGTTGCCCGTCTTTTTGCAGTCCTGCAACTGGACTTTAAAACACTAACTGCAAGACCCACATTCATCTCCCTAGTGGTGCAAAGAAGAAGGTCAGCATTGTTGCCGGTGGCAGTTGTATCGACAAGCCATTGCTCAAGGCAGGTCATGTGTATCACAAATACAGGGCCAAGCACTACAGGTACAAGACCCTTGCATGTGAGTACAACAGTGGTCCTAATCTCCCCCTTCTCCTTTTGAGCTAGCCTCATACTCATAGTGTTGCTATGAACCCTGTTGATCACCCTCACAGTGGTGGTAACCACCAACACATCAGCAATGAAACAACCCTAGAACCAAGGTTTCTTAGGTCACACTAGGGACTTAGACAGAGAGAGAAGGAAAGGAGGAAGGCTTGTCAGGCCAAAGAGAACTAGACTGGTGTTCTCTGATTGACCAGAGGATACCCAATGCTGGGCTCTGGAAGACTGTGTGAGAGCATCACTTTGGCTTGTGCAGCACCCCCAATCACTCTTCAATACTGATGGACTTAGCCCATAGGGTCTTGTTGGCAGGATTCACTAAACATTCCTTTTCTAGGATGGTGTGTGCTTTGATGCTTTTGTCATCTAGTTCTTTGAGCTGGGCCACAAGAACCCAAAGAGTGACTTTTTTGGGACACACCTTAATCCCTGCTGTGTAGGGAGCATGGATAGCAGAATAGTTGTTCTGTAGCTGGTAGATCTGTCCTTGAATCATATGTAGCTTTGTGAGCTTGGAGAGCACATTCAATATGGTCTCGAGTGCAGCGTCATAATGGCCATCTTGTCACTCAAACATGGCCAACTTCATCCATATCTATACAGATTGAACCTGTGTTGAACTAGGAATATATAGATGACTTACCCACTCAGTGTTAGCTATTGTTCATGCATGGTCAAGCAATTTCCTTGTGATGCCCAGTTCGCCATTTTCCACCTCTAGCTTAACAGCAGCAAGCCCAGATTGGAACAAGATATGGATGCACTTGGGGACAAAGATGCCAATGAAGATGATGAGATTGAGGATGATTCAGAAGACCAGAATGTCAAGAAGCAACTGGATTTGGTGGAGGAACTGGAAGCTTGGCCCATACCACATGCACTCCACCAAGCTCTTGTGTGTCTTCTATGTCTACATCTCTATCATCCTCACACCCTTTCCCACAGTTTTGCATACACTGCAGTTTATTCTTGGATTTGAGAGAAACAGCATTAAGGTGAAAAGGTACATTGTCTGAAGGTGACTTCATCCATATCTATACAGATTGAACCTGTGTTGAACTAGGAATATATAGATGACTTACCCACTTAGTGTTGGCTATTGTTTGTGCATGGACAAGAAATTCCCTTGCGATGCCCAGTTCACCATTTTCCACCTCTAGCTAAAGAGCAGCAAGCTCAGACCTGGATTGGAACAAGATGTGGACACATTTGGGGACAAAGATGCCAATGAAGACAATGAGATTGAGGATGATTCAGAAGACCAGAATATTAAGAAGAATATTAAGAAGCAACTGGATTTGATAGAGGAACTGGAAGCTTGGCCTGTACTACATGCACCCCACCAAGCTCTTGTGCATCTTCTATGTCTACATCTCTATCATCCTCATGCTCTTTCCTGTGGTTTTGCATGTGCCACAGTTTATTCTTGGGTTTGAGGAAACAGCATCAAGGTGAAAAGGTACATCATCTGAAGGTGAGTGCTATGAGCACACATGAGGGAGGCTCTGCAGCCACAACTAGTGTGGTGGGCACAACATGTAAATTTCCTGTCTTTGGATGGTGCTCGTGAGCCATGACCAGTGGTGATGAAGATGGAGATGAGTTGCAACAGAGCAAGGGTGGGGACAGGCAGCAGCACAATGCTGTCTGGCTCCACAAACTGTCCTGGGCCAATGGTGAGCTGCAAGGGTGGGTGGTGAAACAACTTTAAAGCATAGCTTAGGTTGCCAACAAGAGACTTGGACTCAGGGAGAGTGAAGAGGAGACTTGTCAGGTCAAAGAGAGTCCTTCTTATAGTACTTTAGAGGAAAGCACCAAGAGAACTAGACTGGAGTTCTCTGGTGGTGGCATCGAGCCTTAAGTACCTACTGGGGGTATGTACATGTTTGGAGCATATCTAATGATCCGGTAACAAATGGAGAAGTGGGCATAGGGTAGAAATGGGAATGAAAGACATAAGGCCAACACACGGTGTGGCAGAATGGAAGAGAAGCATAAGCGTGAGGGAAACATGTGTATCAAGGAATGGAAGGGAAGCGTGATCGAACGCTTCTGTGAAGAAGTGAAACATAAGAAGAGTGACAACGGAGAAGGTAAGAAGTCTCGTGTGTGAATCGGAAGCAAGGATGAGTGACTGCACGAGAAAGGGGTGAAGGGCAAGAATTGTCTGTGGGTTACGCAGAAAAATGATAAGTCCATGAACATAGGGGTTACAGAATATACTGATCGTAACACTACCCCCCTTCTAGGGATTGACTTCCAGGCGATTCAAGGGTGGAGACCTGCATTTGGTATAATTCACGTAAGGGTTAAATAGTTTCTCGAATTGGGCGAAGGTCATGGACAATTTGCGTGGGGCACTTGGGTGGAGGATATGGAATTCGTGAATGGTGTCCTTAGCGCCGGATAGATTTCCAAGTGGTTCCCATGTGCAATCTGTCTCTTCAAAACCTTTCCAGTGTACCAAATATTCGAGATGGTGTCCCTTCAGTTGGGAGTCCACCAAATAATCTACTTCATGAAGTTCTTCGCGGTCTTCAGTGATTTCAACCGGGCTGGGCCAGGTGACGGGTTGACCGGGTAACCGTTCCTTGTACGGCTTGACACATGAGATATTCACAATGTCATGGATTTTCATTCCCCTGGGAAGTCTAAGCTTAACCGCATTGGGGCCCATGAGTTCCAAAATAGGGAAGGGGCCTAGCCACCATTCCATTAACTTCTTTGATTGGCACGTCAAGCGCAGGTTATCTGTGGCTAACCAGACCTTATCTCCGACCTGATATTGTGGAGCTTCAGACCGGTGTTTATCTGCTTGAGCTTTCATTCGCCCTTGGGATGCCTTTAGATTACATATTTTTTGTTTCCTTCAAAGTCTTGCTTAGGTCATCAGCAAACTCCATAGCGGCTGGTGCTTTGGAGACATGTTGTTCCACACCCATACGGGGGACATACGAACGTGTGACTTCGAAAGGGGTTTTCTTGGAAGATGCCGAGATCTTCGAATTATATGAAAATTGTGCGATTGGAAGCCAGTCCAACCATTCTTCCTGCTTTTCGGCGCAGAACAAGCGGAGATACTGCTGGAGATCTCGGTTCATGCGCTCTGTTTGCCCATCTGTCTGCGGGTGATGAGCAGTGGATAATTTAGATGTAATCCTGAGGCGTTTGCAAACATCCTGCATGACCTGGGAAGTGAACTGTGGACCGCGATCTGATACAATCAAACGGGGAAGCCCGTGGTTCTTCCAAATGTGGTGAAGGTATAATTTAGCTGTATTCAGCGCTGTGACTGTTTTGTTGCATGGGATAAATACAGTTTCTTTAGAGAACCGATCTACAACGACGAGGATTGAGTCGAAGCCGCCAGAGGAGGGAAGATCGGTAGTGAAGTCAGCGGAGATGTCCTGCCAGGGACCTTCTGGAATAGGAAGTGGGATTAATGTGCCTGCCGGGGCGCAGTTACCTCCTTTCATGCATGCACAGTGATCGCATTGAGCGACATAATCTTTCACGTAAACGGTCATGTTAGGCCACCAGTAGCTTCTCCTGAGAAGTTCTAAGGTCTTTTCATAACTGGGGTGACCAGCGACTGGAGAGTTATGACATGATTTCATAATAGATAGACAAATCGCTTCATCATCAGGGATGAAGACTTTTCCTTCTTGGTTACATAAAACTTCATCAACACGGCATACTCTGTGCTTCTTGCATAGTTCCTTAATTTCGCTCTCTTTGAGCATGTGTATCTTCTTTGTAATGGAATGTAAGATTTGTTCACCTTCATCATGGATTGCGACCGGTAAGGCCTGTATCCGCTCCGGCGGAATCATCATGATTCCTTCGTTATCGTGTTCTATTCTGACTGCGTGATCTTCTCTCCTAGAGAGTGCGTCGGCTTTTATGTTAGTAGCGCCGGGCTTGTAGATGAAGACATAATTGAACTGAGAGAGCCATTGTGACCATCGGGCCTGGCGTCGATTCAGGTTCTGTGATTGCATAAAATATCTTAAGTTGCCATGGTCGTTCCAGATCTCAAACTGGTGACGAGAGCCTTCCAGGTAGTGGCACCAAATTTCCAATGCTTGGATAATGCTCAACATTTCTTTGTTGACAATGGGATAGTTTCGTTCTGCGGGCGTCATACTATGGCTGGAAAAGGCAACTGGGTGCCACTTGTCTTCTTTTAATATAGATAACACAGCCCCTGTGGCGTAGTCTGATGTGTCAGTTTCTAAACAGAATTGACAATCAATGTCCAGGAATGCCAGTACGGGTGCTGTGGTAAAACATTGCTTCAGCGTGTCAAACGCCACTTGTTGTGCTTCTTTCCACTCGAAAGGCTGTTCCTTCTTTAGTAGATCATTCATAGGACGTGCGAGCTGTGCATAGTCTTTGATGAACCTTCGGTAGAAATTAGCAAGTCCGAGGAAGCTGCGGACTCCTTTGACATTCTTAGGTTCTGGCCATTCCAGGATGGCTTTTACTTTGGAATCGTCCATCTTAATACCATTGACTCCGACCATCATGCCGAGGAATTCTACTTCCTTCTTCGAGAAGAAGCACTTTTCCGGCTTGACAAAGAGATCATTTTCTTCTAATCTCCACAATACTTTGTGCACGATTCTATCGTGTTCGTCTTGGTCATCTGTCTTGGTAAATATCATTAGGTCATCAATGTAGACCACGATTACGTCTTCCATATCGGCGAAGATTTCATTCATCATTGCTTGGAAGGTACCGGGAGAGTTGCATAGCCCGAAGTACATAACGAGGGGTTCGAATGCTCCTTTGTAGCAGACGAAAGCGGCCTTCCATTCATCGCCTTCTTTGATACGGACGTTGTTGTAGCCCC